>DWKW01000983.1:0-13977 GCA_018250115.1 Doberes anticus
TAAACCCCCAAATTGCAGTTTAATTTATTCCGAACGTGTCTCGGCAACGGAAACGCAATAACCGGCAAAACAATACCATCATTTATTAAGGATCGTTTGATTGCGCTTACATTATTAGCTATTCTTGTACCTATTTGGCCATTTAGGCACCGTATTCATAAAATTGTTATAAAATTAATTGTACAAATTCAAACAAATTGAGATAAGTTACAAGTTGTTTTTGTTTACAACCTAATACAATATTAAGCCTAAATTGACAGTTTTCAATCGAAAATTGTGACGTCGGTCGGTCGGTTTTTATATAATGCAACCTCATTGGTTTATTAGCGAGAGTGATGATTGCTTGAGTTGGAAAGCAGTAGAACTACGTAGTTGCTAGAATTAGGTACTAGGCAAGAAAGTCTCAGCTTGGAGTCGTGTCTCAGTTACGAGAAGAAGAGAATAGTAGACTGTGGACCCGACCAGAGGATTCTTTTAAACATCAAAAAAATAATTACCTGGCTGTTGTTCGTGTCTTAAAACAATTTTACAAAAAGTACTTAAGTACTTGGCAATAGAACAAGAGTAAAACGCCAAGAAAGCTGCTCACAATATACGCATGTTTTTCCGAAATAACATATAAAACCTGTTTACTTATCATTTGTACGCATTATAGTATGTACTTAAAATAATCCATTACTCAAGAACTTCGCAAGATAATACACAGCTGGCGCGAATATAAAAAAAATGTTTTTTAGAATAAACTAACCCTCAAATGCTAACTATCAAAATTTCATGAAGACCTGACCTTTAGGTTACAAGATACACATCATCATAATAATCTACCATTTATTGTTTCATTGCTGGGCAAATGTCTTCTCTCAAAGACCTATCATAAAAATTAGAGATGCGTATAGGGAGGAGGACGTACCGCAGGAGGTTGATCACTGAATTTCAGATATTGATAAAGTACTGCTATTTAATAGGAAAAAGTATCTTTCAAGCAGGCAAAGGCTTAAAAAAAGGCAAAGATTAGTCGTTTTATAAAAAGTGCATTTGACAGAGAAACGTTAGGCTCTTGAACAGAGATTATATTAACGATTAAAGTCAATTAAAGTGTTTTAACAAACTTATATTACCAAATTGTATGAAAGTTGCAAAACAAGAAATCCAAACAACGTTATGCCCATTTACATGAAAAACAACCATTACCAAGATATTGGCGCATTCAATATTAGTATTGGAAACGGTGGACAGTTTATTTAACAATGAATGAATGAATAAATGACAGAATAAATGAATGACCACAGCTATCAAATACAAACAAATTGTACGTATATCGCATTTCCGGCAGTGCGTTTTACTTTCTAGTCTACGTATGGGTGGATTTCCAGGCTTAAAACCCCTTATGCATTCTGCACAGTGTAAGAAACGACATTGTTTTGACGTAGATATTATTATTAAAAATCCATAATTGTCTTACAGCTGGAAGTTTAACACCAAGTCCACTGAGGTACTACATGTTAGTGTATGCACATCATTATATAACGAGAACTCTCCGATGCATAAGTTTCCTTCCGTGAAAGGACTTTACGTTACTTTTCCGTTACAGTGAAAACATTTACAATAAGCATATAACTTCAAAATTTAAAAAATGCGAGCCCGGAATACGAGCTCTCGTATCAAAACAGAAATAATTGAATCAGTGCACTCAGAGAGAGAAGGAAATTCGTTTCGCGTAAATAAAGTTTATACAAAACTGGAAGGTTTTCTGATCGGCGCAATCAGCTTACGCTTGATTCAACTAAAGGGATGGATGTTCTCTCCTTCACAGTCTCAGCACCAAACTTCACAAAACAAAGTACACGACCAAGGATAAACAACATTTTATGACCGTTCAAACGTTGCTTAGGAATTCGATATTTACGACGAAGGCGGGATTATCTTTCTACAACAAACTCCCGATATATTGTTGTACAAAACAATTTAATTAAATCATATATCTATACGTGTATATAAGAAAGTAACTGACTAATTTATAATGAGTATTTACAATGTAGTGGGTGATAGCCTAGCGATTAAGCATACCCGGCAACAAACACCAAATTTTTTCGATTTTTTGTGCATATTAGAACTTAATTATTGCTTGCTGTAACGGTGTAAGAAACAGTTAACATACTTGTATTTCTAAAAGTCAAGTTTTTTTACAGTAATGGAAAATCAAACGAGCATGCAGGTCACCTAATGTAAAGTGGTCACTGCAGCCTATGGATATTTACATCAAATCTCAAATAGTTGTGAAGTCCTTTCTGCGGTCGTCTAAGGACGTATGTGGATGCGTTGGTACAGCTGACGACTAAGTTATAATGCCTCCTGTCCAATATTATACCTAACCTTACCGTTCAAACCGAAACACAGCTTTATTGGTACTACTGATTTATGGCAGAAATAGGTGCGGCGGTGGTGCCACCGCAGACGAGGCTTCGACAAAAGGCACTACCACCATCAAACTTAAAGACCGACATTTATGGGTCGACGATAAAGTATTCACAATGCTTACGTATCTTGCACTCAATATTGCATCAATGTAAGTACCTGAAACAGTTACGATTAAAGATAACTACTTTTTGAAGCAGGTTTAGGGCTTTTAACACAATAAGATCAAATAGCAAACAAAGCTCTTAAAGCTTTTAAGTAGGTTCTTAAGCACAACGCAAGGCATAAGCGCCATACTTACCAAGCCATGGCATGAATCAGTAAGTGGTGTAATTATCATCCATCGAGCAGTGAACGGCATCTGAATCAAGAGATTCATGCATAGCTATTGGTAAGAATTCGTACAAAACTCACATACTCGCATTAAAACCTGATAGTGAATGAATGGTTCCATATTCTTAACATCGTACTGTTGTAATTTTTTTTAAATTGGGAATTAAAGTTTTCAAGCCCGCTTGTAATGGAAGCAAATGGCGCTATACTTTACTTTAGTCGAAACTTTACTTCAATTCATCCAATAATTCATTTGCCTCGAAAGGTTCAGACTGCTGGCACTCTTCTCAGCTGCGTGTCTGGTCAGTGAGGCCACCTTATTTTCCTTTAGTAGCGTTCGTTGTTATCAACGAAATCCAATATGACACAGAAATAACTTGTAAATATTTTATAATCTAGTTTTTGGTAGAATATAAATTCCATACATTTGATGAATATATGATACTCAATGATGTTACGTGGTTTCTCAATGTTATTCAAGATTCACTAAAACAATGAGACTACAGCTGAAGTCTTCACGATACATTATATAATATTATTATTTAATATTTTTAAATTCAAATTTAATTATGGCAAGACATAAAGGTACAACATTACGACATGGCGAACCATTCACAAACTTACTGTGTTAGTACAATAAGGCGGCAGAATTTTTAAAGTTGGCACGTTGGTTTGCTGAAATACACTCGTGGTTCCACTAATGAACTGGGGTACACGGTTGAACACACCCGAGTTATACCAGCCCTCTATTGTTTCTAAGAGCTACGAACAATATACTTGGTGCATAGTCGCTGTACATTCTAAGTGTACTTCGCAAGCGCCTTACCTACTATAAATTTTGCGTCGCTGAAAGCGTATGTATCTCGAAACTTTAAATCTCGTAGCGCCTTGTAATTGAAACAAACTTGCTCATATTAGGGAACGAATCATCGCATTAGTAAATTTCTTTAAGGATATTTTGTGATATGTATGTTAAGATAAAAGCAACGGTAAAAATATTTTTAAATACACAGTTTTTTTTTAAATAGATACAAATCACAAGACATCAAAATATTATTGATATTTATAACAAACCAGTTTAGGCACAAACGACCAACTGTTTGTTCGAAAATTTGTTCGAAAATTCGATAAACTGAATTCTCTTTGCTTGTGAAAAAGAATACTCGAAGACTTTGGCTTTTCCTTTAGGTTGATGGTCGTTCAATATCATATATCTCTTACGAGTTATCAAAGTTAATTTCATTTAAAAGAAACAAAAGACCCGTTGAAATAAAAATATTTGTTTTAGATTTCATTCTCTGGTGAAGTATGAATATACATCAAAAACTGATTAGTATTTTTACCACGCTTTTTAGTAATTTGCAACAAACATATAGGCATTTAACTAAAACAATTGTTTAAATTAAATCATATCAATTCCCAGGATTATAAAAATAGTTTTAATTTCATTTATTACAGTTACACTAACAATACCGGTTCAGAGAATTAGATACCTATATCTTTTTGCAAACCATCTATAAAAATGCAAATGCATGCAAATAACAAGCAATCTGTACCCGATGGTAACATGAAGAGAACATAATATTCATAGCTAAATTCAGACGAAATTGAGTAAAAAAAATACCGAAATAACAGCTGGAATTGTAAATGGAGTTAAGTCAAATCTTTGGGTTTGTAAGTCAAGTCAAACATGTGACTTGACTTAGTTCCGGGCGAAACCCAGAGACGTGACGTTTTCCGGAAATAAAGAACAGAGCTTACGGAAACCAAATTGTATTTGATACATAAGTCCACAAAAGTGCAGCGTGTGGGAAATAAGGAAAGTGGGTCTTAACCATTTTAAAAGGATTAGGGGATCTTGTGCGATTCCCGATTTATCTTCTTAACGACTTCCGCAATGTGACGCGTTCAGCGCGGGGCGGCGCGCGTGCTACACGACGTAACCCATCCTCGCACACTAACTACTCACACGTTTGTCGTCATTTTTCATGTCGACATGCATATTCAACCTCACAATAAATCATTCGGAGCCATCCTCGCGTACAAACGAAAGAACCTACTGTCCCAATGCTAACTGGCAAAAATTTCGCATATAAAACGTAAGTAAACAACGAAACCGCCGAAATATACGTTAATAATTACCCATCCTTTCGAGTCGTTGATAAATAGCGTCATTATTATCACCAGTGTGGTGAAAAACGGTTCTATCTTTTATATTTATTCAAGTAGCTGGACCGTGAATATTATGAGGTGTTTCCCTTTGGCAATTTTCACTTTTAAATTTTACTGGAACTGTGTATTTTACTGACTTATTTATTATTTTTCTATTTCAGTCCTGCATAAACTTTAGTATTTTATTGAATATCTACGTTGCCGTACATTTACATAGATGGTTTCTTCGTATTTTGTGATTCACGGCAAAATAATAAAAAAATTATGAGACAAAAAAAATGTTGAAGATTGTATTTTTTGCTGATATGTCTACTCATATACCTAAACAACAAAAATAATACGGGAGACTTTTAGCACTTCCGTGAGCGGACAGACTTTAGACGGACAATGGAACTAGGGAGTCTGTTTTGGCGGATCCCCAAAATATTAAGTCGGTAACAACGTATTTCACAATCGGGAGTGAAGTACTGCCGAGAAACATTAGCCAATGATTAATACCTGGCTTCAAAGGTTGAGTTTGAATTAATATTAATAGCTCTCAGTGCAGTAAATTCAAACAGATACGCCCTGTAACATCTCTCTTGATCTTCTCGGAAACCAGTTCCAAAACGTGTAATATCACACCAAAGTCGAATGTTAGTTATGGGCTCTAAAATTACCAAAAATAAATATTAATTTTATTATAGATTAATGCTATGCTAAGACGGAATGCGTTTCTTTAACCCAAATAAAATCATTTTCCAACCGATATGAAATGAATGCATGTTGGAATTTGTTGTGTGCAGTGTATTCTGCTAGCAGTGTCGGCACAGTACACAGCTCACACTGCTGCTTTACGGCAAAAATAGGTGCCTTCAACATGAAGATATAGAACATAAACATACTACCTACTACCATAAAATACTATTCGAAATTATGTTGTTTGTACATATAAGTTGATATACCTAGAAGAAAATACAATCTTTAAACAACTAAGGTGGTAGAGTCTTATGTCGAAGGCTCGCCTGCGGCGGTTCCACCGCTACACCTATTTCTGCCGTAAAGCAGCAGTGTGAGAACTGCTGTGTTTCGGCTTGAAGAGTGTAGTTAGGCAAACGACACTGGACGGGAGGCATTCCAACATAGTCCTCTCTGCTAATACTAAAAACTTTTCTCCATCTTGGGTTAGGGTTTAAACACGAGTACCTCTATAGGAATACCTACGTATCTGCTATCTATCTATAAGCTGCTTTATGTCAAATCTCTCGGTAATTCCCATAACGTTGTGGTTGAACCACAACTGGAATTCTGAACAAAGCACATGGATGGTCTGTAAATTTGCAATTACCAAAAGTGGGATACCAGTCTGACCAAAGGGCGGGCCGCCTTAAGAGTTACATCCACAAATATCCTATTTATATAATATTGTAACACGCGCAATACACGCCAGCGAGCCCACCCCAAATCACTAATCATTGTTTTAAGCACTCCTTCGACTAACTCTTAGCATTTTCTGCACCTCAGTTCAATAAATCTTTAACAACGCTATGTTAATTAAACAAACATGATATTACTGACATTATTACATGATGTTAATTCAAAACATTTAAGATAGATAGCACTGGCTATGCCAAAAATAATTGATTTAATATTTTGATGTTGTAACTTTTAAGTTTGTAAAAACTGCGTTTTATAAATATAATTCGATAAATTCAATTTTCAACAGAATTTTTCATTATCCTAAAGTCAAGAAAGAACGCGTTTTAGAGAAGTTTCACCGCATGGAATGATTGATTATACTCGTAGATTGGCGCTTACCTATACAATATTGGATTCCTGATCCAGGGGGTCACTAATGTTTCAATGAATACAAACTCAGGAAATATGTATGATTGTTGACCTTAATGGCAGTCTACGGTAAAAACCCTTGACATCTCTGAGAAGAGACCTATGCCAATATTGCGACTGTAGTGATACGTATAAGCATTAATGTTTTAATCTACGTAAGAAATGTAAGCAATTTTTATAACAAAATCAAAATTTATCGCAGATATTTTTTTTGCGAAATAAGAATATCTCATAAGTGATCCAATATATTTTCAAAATGTTACATAAAACAATCCCTATTAAACGTATATAACAAACAAGTTAATAAACTACAGAATATTCAGAAACATATTAATGTTATTTTGATAACCACCAAAACTTGTTGTGTGTCACTTAATGTGAAATCATTATATAATAATGATTTTGAAACCGTCTGTGTAAATAATGTGTATAGGTAGGTGGAGGTTATTGTACAAGGAATTCGATCATTATTTGTTGGTAGAGCCTTATATCGAAGGCTTCCCTGCGGCGGCACCACCGCTGCTGGCACTGCTGTGTGTCGGTGTAATGTGTGAAGACCTTTAACTGGACAGGAGGCAGTCCAACTTAATTCTCAAGAGCGTTGCTACGGATCCGTCGACTGAAGTTCTATTTAAGGTTGGATATGAATGTCAATGTGCTGGAGTGACCACTTATCGTAGCAAATTGATTTGTGTACATTATTTTTTAATAAATGAAATGACTTATGTTTGAAATGACATGCAGCTTTTAATCGCAATCGTTCCATTTAGATTACGCAGTTCAGAATTTAGAGACTTAGGATCGCTCATTTCGCCATCTTACTGTTGACACTAATTCTGTATTTGGGTGGGATCGACACGAATTTTTAGATATTTGTAGATTTTAGTTTTCATTAATGTAATTTTGGTAAAATTATAGTAGGTATACTATCGCGGGCAAAAGTTAGTGTACGAATTTAAGCCTTTTCCATGAAAACTCTCAAATTTCATTCACATATCCCTAAATACAAGCAACACATTAAAACTTTTGAATTGAATGCGCTCTCATGCGAGAAGTCGTTTCTCCCCTGCGTTTTGCGTAGGCCCTGGGAGGGTTCAGACTTATATGTTGTTTATACATGTTGGAGGTGATTTGCTGAATGTAAACTCAAGTAATGAGCCGTAACAGTACCTGTGCGTGGCTCGGGTACACGATTTGCTAGCTGTGTCGAGACAAACATTTAGATTTATGGAGCCTAATCTTCTCTTCCTCTTAGGAATTTTAACATTAAAGAAGATTTAACTATACTTTACTAAGATTTAAATAAATCCTATGGCCAATTCTCAAAAATGTTGTAGTTTTTATGAGAAAGCTCGAACCATAATACACAATAAGCTACGGACCCACTATAAACACTTGTCGGGTGTATGAGACGGATTTTAAAGTCTAGAAGATTTATTATCATGATACTATTTTATGACAAACTTTCTTGAATGTGAAATCGAAGTTCACCAAAGTCAGATAGCGTAGCCGTTTAATTCCAAAGGAACTGAAGTTACAGCGTTACGTAAGAGTCCGATGTCAACTCGTAGCTTTGCCCGCCCGAAAACTAGCTCATGATATTTGAAATTTCTCCACAGTCACAAGTGCTCTTAAAGGAAAAGTATCGAGAATAGCTTTGCATAACCATTTTTATTATTATACTGATCTGTTACTTCCAATATGAAAGGAAATTGGAAAATTTGGACTTTGATAGTGAGAGAGTTTTATAGCTACAATGTCCATTATTTTGAAAGAATAATATTTAAAATTCTGTTCAAGTGTTTAAAGTTGTCATCACCAACCTATTATAAAACGGATCATCAAGTATCGAATAAAATGAGAATTAATTATTGTATACATGCCCGTATAAGAAAAACCGGATGTAGACTAAGAATTTTTGCTATGATCAAAAATCAAAACAGTAAGGTAACACAATTAGTCAAGTGAAAGACTAACGCTACTGCGTTACTAGTAATAAATTGTATTGTAGTATTTTGATAAAAAGAATAACGCGGCGCAATTCAAAAGTATATTCACAACATTCAAATCCACTCATACTTTCAACATAAAACAATAAAAATCTTTCATATGTATCAGTAATACATATATTAACGGTGAAAATATCTGAACAGCATTAGGGGCGCTGTTTATATATTTTCTACTTCCGAAATGCTCCATAATTCAGTCATAATAATAGTTTAATTACGAAGCGGAAATAACCGGAAGTTATTTTGTGCGTATACAAAATCATCGACCACAGCCGCATGATAACAAATACGATGGTAACACACGACAAACAAACGGGAATATAGATAAAGCGCAATTCATGCAAATGTTATTGCACTTATTGAACCACTATCAATTTCCAGTTTACATAGATTTAAATTAGCACAAAAAGTAACGTTTTAAATCTAGGAACAAAACAGCTGGTTATTTCGGAAACTACGTTTCATTATCTTGTGTGTTTACTTAAAATAAAGCTCAGTCTTGCTTACTTTAGAATTGATTTTTAAAGCATTAAAAAACTTTTAAAGATGAAAAAAATTCCGCGTAAAAAAATATACAAAATAAAGTTTCTAAATATTTTCTCGTTTCTAGTACATTATGACACAAGGTATAAATGTAATAGATTGCGAGAAGCGATAAGAAAATCTCTTAGAATAGTTTTGAGCAAAACTTTAATGGTGGTAGTCTTATGCCGAAGGCTCGCTTGCGGCGGCACCCCAGTATCACCTATTTTTGCCATAAAACAGCTGCCACACAAGACACTGCATTCCAACTTAGTCCTTAGGAGTAGCAACGCGTAAAACCTCAAATAGGACTTCTGAGGTCGTCTTAGTCGAGGTTTGATGTGGATGTCCATGGGCAGCAGTAACTACTTAACATCAGGTGGCATGCATGCATGTTTAGTATTCTGTTAATTTAAAAAAATATTTAAAAAAAAAAAATCTGGTATGTCGCAGACTTTCGGAATGATGACAATTTCATTAAAATCTGTTGCTTATATGGATGCAAATCTATATTCACCGGAATTCTAGCAACTAACTTGACTGCAGAACCCAATAACTATTCTACCACAATTTTCTAGCATTTCCTTTTATACAATAATAAAACGAAATATTTTTATCTACGAACATAACAAACGGATCACAGAGTAGAATTAAAGGGACTTGTAGGTAGTTTCTTTCGTGCTAAGTTGTACTCAGCCTCCGTCACCGCAACTACAGCGAGCGTGTTAAGATGGGTGACACAAACATTTAAACAAACTTGAACAGTTTTAATTGAAGCACCCCTCGTGATGGGTAGGGACGGGACACTCAGTTCTATTTAAGTGGTTACTACAAAACTATCTGGTGCCTTGTGTTTTCCACTAACTTAATTCGATCGAGAGTAGGTACACGGTATACTCAATTCATAAAGGAACTTCGGCTACGACTATGTTTCAGGTAATGACTGTTAGTTTTGTGGCTCTAATTACGGTAGTAACTACACCGAAAAGAGCTGAAGTTCACTGCGGCGGGTTTACTCTTTGAAACTTACTCATAGTGAGTTTCTGAGTAGGCTTTTAAGATGAGCTTAATATCTGAGACCATTTTTATACATATTTTAATTCGTTGAGGTAAAGTAAGACATCATACATACAAGTACAAAACTAATTAAATATGCTTAAGAGAATACTCTTATTCGCATATTCGTATAATTTCAAAATTTTACTCTGTATTTTATTTTCCACGCATACTTTCAATAAATTCGTTAAATATGGTGACCAGTGATTTGCTGCAATTTTTATAAAGTTTTTTTATTGTGGGCTAAAGTGGTAAATATGTATATAGGAATTTATTTTCCGTAATTGTCAAGAAGTTACGCGTATTATATTAGCTGTAATGTTTTAACAAACTCTAATAATTAGAAGAAATTCTTAAAGTATGTAGCAACGGGATTGTCGATAAATCGTTAACAAAACGTTTCGCGATACGCCCCACCTACTTGCAATCTGGCGCTTTGTAACTTTCCCGGTTTAAATAGGCCGTCGATCAATCTCGAGACCATTATCATCCGCCAAGATTTATACAGCCCGCGTAAGTATGTGTTGCGCAATATTACGCAAAAATGAGCTCTAATAAATCACCGAAGACTCCTTCACAGGTGCCCTTTAGCTATTTTCGACTCCAAAACAACAACATGAAGTATCAAACTGATAAATTCCGAAACAATTAAACCCACACAAATGTAATTAAATTCACCACAAACGAGGAACTGTAATAAAAACACTTTAAAACGAACTCTTAAATTTAAAAAAGAAAATACAGAACTGTTATTAAGTATTATTTAATTAGTACCCAGCGAGCATATTGCAAAACTTTCACCCAGAGAATCCAAAAAAGTGTTGTACAACGAGTTCGGCATAACAAGAAGCACCGAAACTTTAACTCAAAATAATCTAGCCGGTACATATCCACTAAAACCTCATTAGTTTCGTAGTCGGATCTAAAGTTAAAAATTCCGTTTCAGATCCTCCGGCCCCAGTAAAACACATGAAGTTACTAGGAAAACTTTTTAACAACTGATATTTTTGGCTCGCACTTTTTGTAATTACTTCTTTCCGTTTTACGACTTAATGAATTCTCACCCTTATGCGGAAGACAGCAGGGTTCTAAAGATCAAAAGAATAAATTACTACAATGATAAGCTTTAAAATATTGCGGAGTAGATGCTAGACAGCACTACCGGTGCGCCAAATTGAAGACAAATGCTGATGAAATTTAAAAAAGGTTTTAGTAAGGATCGAGAAGATGAAAAATACATAAAGCATAGTTAGATCCCGACGTTCTCATTCTTGAGAATTGAATTAAAACTTATGGAACTCTTTGTGCCAACTTTGACGCAGCATATTTGTCTGTTTTCTTGTTAACTAAACACCGAGAGTTGAACTTTAAAATAAAAGTTGCATTATAGCTGGAAGCTATAGTTTAACTAATAGTTTTAATAAAATTAGTATTAATAAAAAATATTAATGGTTGTAAAACCATATACAAAATGGAGAAAGAATAAACCATGACATGAATTAGAGACTGCCAATTACATTTTTAAACAAACAAGGTATGTTTATAGTTACATTCATGTAGAATATGAAAATTATATAAACATTCGTTCTTTTTAATTAAATGCAATAATGATATTTAAAAGTAGATACTCTATATTTTTGCAATATGCCTTTAAAAAATGTGCATGGTGCGAACCGAAAAATACAGTATGTGATCTCATCGTCCGGAACTATTTCACAAATTGCGCGAAGCCCTAAAAACATAAACAGATATAGAGACTAAGCCCCGGCGAGAATGGGAATTCGACATTCCGGAGGTTAACACCGGAATGTCTACCAAATTGAGGTGACCAATCAAGGTCGGTATTACTCTGTATTGTAATTACTTTAGTCAGATATGCGTGGCTTGAGTATGTCAAGTGAATTTCAATTATGTAATTACAGAAGACCTCAATCAAAATAATACTTAAATATTGACGTAATTGACACTATTTAATTTTTTGCATTGCTGTTACAAAAACTGCATTCGGTAAGCCGAATATCTATTATACCGGTTACTTTGCTGTGATAAGATATCATTGTGATACGTACTTATTCAGTCTCAACTTTCTAGTCTTAAAGAACACATAATTATTTGCAACCAGTCCAGTCTAATTACAGACGTCAATCAATCATTCAAGAGAAAAATCTGCTACACGATAACGTTTTAATCTTCTCTATTTGCATTTTTGTAAATGTTTTGCCATTACAAAAGGAAATAAATAATGTAAAGTAGCCTCTACAAATTTATGTAGGCGGATAGCGTCTACCCTGTATTTCTTACGCACAAAAACTAGTGTGAATTGGTCAGATTGCGGCAATCAAAACAAAGTTAAATCGATAAAAGGAAGGCAAACACTCGAATGGGAAGGTAAACATTGAGCGTTTCAGTAGGAAGTCGCTTAAGGATCCACTTCTCTCGCACACTTCCATTTCGACAATAAATGAGTTAATCAACACCGAGCACACTCTATCAAGAAAATCGCGAACGCGCGAAAAATATGGATGGATTTTTTTGAGTAATTTCAACGATATATTATTTAGAAGATAACGTACCTCCCCATGCATACCACGTTCACTTGTTGAAAATTTTATAGAAGTAATCCGAAGGAGCGATCACGTAACTTCTTTTATTTGTTTGAAGCACCTACATACTTCTTTTAATTATTTACACTGTAACTGTTGTTTCGTCACAAGCATTTTAATTGAAATCAGACTTTTTTATGTAAGAATTATTTTTTTATTCAAGAAACAATAAGTGAAATTTCTACTACCACTAAAGTACTACTACTAAAGTAGAATAGTAGATAGTAAAATAATTTAAAGATGAAAACATCATAAGACCTTGTATTCAATGTGTACGTTTTGTGGCTGAATTCGCATGTCATTTATTATTTTCAAGATAAACACGTCCGTCAGCAATTCACGCAGCACTCGGGTATAATTTTAACAAACAAGGTAGGCTTTCTATATCACTATTACAACGAATATAAGGTAAATATCTGATAGATTATAAAATATGCATGCATGCCACGAGCCTTCGAAATAAGACCACCATTGAAATGACACTTGCATTTGGTCAAATAATTCTAAATACTTAATTGTATAGTTTGAGCCCTTTGAGTTTTAGTTTGATTTGAGCAACTAAGGTTGTATAGGTTGAAAAAATTTCGAGGCGAGAGAAGTGCCTTTATATTTCCTTCGGATATTAACATAGAAGTTAAAAGTAGTAGAAATACAAAACAGCTTCATTTCCTTATACGCGTCATTGTTTTTAAACCAATATTCATCATTCATGGGCAATCTCATTATAAGGGTTTTTTTTATTTTCAGAACTGTCCAAAACTGCAAACTATCAAGTTTTTGGTCCTCAATGAAACAGTGCCTCGTCATATAACACGTCTAGAAGTAACAAACTTTTATACAAAATTGATATAACATAATGCGATATCAATCATACGCCACGGAACAGTGTTCCGCGCCGTCGGCACTGGCGACCCGCCATTCATCACAATTTGAACTTTCTAAGTGTTTCAGTGCTAAGACGTACCACGAATACCACGACGAAATTATACTACATATTGAAACATTTTTTGTACTTACTATACGAATAGTGGCGTGCTAGT
>DWKW01000984.1:0-13977 GCA_018250115.1 Doberes anticus
ATTTTGAACTTGTAAAAACCTGAGTATAAATTAACATGTGTTTTTACTTTAAGTTTTTAACACTAAACTTCACTACACTTCGAAATTTACAGGAAATCAATATCAGGTAAGTAGGGGGTCTACCCAACACGGAAAAACATGGCTAGGGCGTAGACCCCTAGCCATGTTTTTCCGTTCCACAAAAAAGTTTGGGGAACTCTGTTATAGACAAACTTCGTCCTTAGATGTAGATACTACGTACCGGTTGAAAAGGACTTCCACATAAAACATCATATTCCTGTTAGAACTTCACGCAGGAATCGTTCAAACTTTAAACCATTCATATTACTGAAGCGATCGCAAGTATAACAAAAGCGCTTCAATCTCGCTGAGTGGGTAAACACTGAACCGAGCTTACACCATCACTATTTCACGTATCAGGATTGCGTAAAACCGACCCACGTCTTCTGGCACGTGCCCATCGTTGATTGCGGCACGTTATTTCAACGTCATTGCGTTTCGTTAAACAGCCGTTTTTTAATGTTAATAGAATAGCAAACGAATATGCCGGCCACCTGATGTTAAGTGTTCACTGCAGCGCTTGATGGTGGTAGAGTCTTATGTCGGAGGCTCGCCTGCGGCGGCACCAGCAGTACCTATTTCTGCAGTAAAGCAGCAGTGTGCGAACTACTGTGTTTCGGTTCGAAGGGTGTAATTAGGCAGACAACACTGGACGGGAGGCATACCAACGTAGTCCTCAGAAGTAGCAACGCATCCACACAACCTCAGGTGTGGATGTCCATGGGCTGCAGATACCACTTAACATCAGATGGTACGCATGCTCGTGTGCTATTCTGTCATAAAAAATGAGTAAAAAATCTCACACACCCTTCGATCCTAACAATGGTTATTGAAAGCATCACTGTCTGCTCAAAAAGTCAAACACTTAACGAATGTAACAATGGAAACACACTTATCCGCGAGCAATGTCGTTTTGATTTATAGCCGCAAAATATATGAGACATGCACTAAACACAATGATATCAACTGTCGAGGACTGGTGACGACACGGGGACGACACGGGAAGGTGATAAATGTGTCGCGAACATGTTTAAAACGTCACACCGTCTCTCAGTTCATCGACAAAGTTAGTTGCGCAAAGTTACACAGTTCGCGTAACTTAATCGTTTATTTTTCAATGAAAACACATTGTAAGAAGCTTCGGTTTGAAGGGTGCCGTTAGGCGGAATACGCCGGGCAGGTTATCCATCTTAGTACTCGAAGAGACGCTGAAGATGGTGATGGTGAAGAGAAGTAGATGGTGGTAGAGTCTTATGTCCAAGATTTACCTGCGGCGGCACCTGTTTCTGCCGTAAAGCAGCAGTGTCAAAACTGCTGTGTTTCGGTTTGAAGGCTGTAGTTAGGCAGAAGTCACTGGACAGGAGGCATTCCAACTTAGTCCTCTGGAGTAACAACGTTTCCGCATACAATCTCAAATAGTGGTTCCGGCCTAGTTGAGGTTTGATGTGGATGTCCATGGGCTACAGTGACCAGTGCATGCTCGTTTGCTTATTCATGTTATTTTTTTAACAGTTTTTATACACGGTTTTCAATTAACGGAAACTCGAATAGAAAAAATTTAGTATAAATATAATTATTAAATTATTTAAAAAGATTAAAATATTTAATTTTTAATAATGATTCTACTATTGACGAAATTTATAAATATACCGTGGAAACCGGAAGAATGAGATAACACGGCGGCAGACGGCATGTCTGCTGCAAGTGGGTCAGTATTATTTGTGATAATATTATGCGAACAGTGACTTGCTCGCTTTTGCATAATGTTGCATGTTGCGTGATAGTTTTGGGGTAGACGGGTTATAAGCCGGAGCGTCTTGTGACGCCTTTATAAATCGTACGCCACTTCTACATAAGTAAGAGAGTTATGCCTAAAGTTCGCCTGCGGAGGCACCACCGCTGCACCTATTTCTGCCGTAAAGCAGCAGTGTCAAAGCTGCTGTGTTTCGGTTTGAAGGGTGTAGATAGGCGGTAGACACAGGACAGGGGGCATTCCAACTTGATCCCCAGGAGCAGCGACGCATCCGCATACGACCTCAGATTGCACTTTCGTCCTAGTTGAGCTTTGATGTGGATGTTCTGATGGGCTGCAGTGACCACTTAACATCAGGTTTGCTGCTCCTTTAAGATAAAGACGATAGTTATCAATCGCAAAAACTTTCCACAAACCCACCAGTCTGGTTTGTTTGAAGCGAGAGTTATTTAATAATTCCAGTTGTGGCTCTTGGCTTGGCTTAAGCTGAATACAAATTATCGAACGACACTCAAACGATGCTAAGTCGATGTCGTTTCCCATAGCCGAATTGTATCATTTATTTTCAAATCAAATCGACATCTTCATTCAACCACAAAGGGGACCTAAGTCTCCTGTCTTAGTCCAAACGTGGCTTCGTTGTTTCTTATAAGGACCATGTTGGAATTTCTACACAGTGTATTATGCCGGTCTACACCCTTCAAACCAAAACATAAAAACTCACTGCTATTTTACGGTAGCAAAAGGTACACCGGTGGTGTTGCCTTTAACATAAGACTTTAAAACCAATTCCTTTAATAATTTGTAAGACAATCTGTAATCGTGATTGAAGATTACACATTATTATCATTAATCTGAATACTTTAGCCCATATTTTATATGATATTTCTGATATAGCATGCGTGATTGCAGTGTGCAGCGTCGATCGTCTAGGTTTTTTTTATGATAAAATAATAGCAAACGAGCATGCAGGCCACCGGACGTTTAGTATTTACTGCAGCCCATGCACATCTACATCAAAACTTAACTAGGACGAAAGCCCTATCTGGGGTCACATTTGGATGTGTTGCAACTCATGAGGGCTAAGTTAGAAAACCTCTTGTCCGGTGTCTTCTGCCTAACTGCAAACAACCAAAACAAAGCGGTTCTCACACTGCTGTTTTACGGCAGAAATAGCTGCCTCGGTTGTGCCGCCGCAGGCGAGCCATCCACATAAGGCTCTACTACGATCAAAACAAAACAAAAAAATACTGTCGGTCGTGACTGTGTGCCGTCCGATAATTTGTATCCGACTTTAAATGGAACGATGGTCGGTGTTACACAAGATGCTGTGAGCGCTTCCGAATAGTTTTTTTTTGTTGTACAACATTTCTGGTGTAATTTTCACTTTGAAAGTGTTATCTTTTTTTTGTTTTTTAGACCATAACGTCGCTGTAAAGTTAAAGTGTAGCTAGCTCACACTCGTAAATGAGTGGCAGTTACAAATAGAATAACTTGATATAGTATTTTATAATTAACATCTTTAAAAACTTCTGTGTTTGGGTATGAAGGAATTGATTATGCAGAAAACATTGGACAGGTTTTGATGGTGTTAGAGTCTTAAGTAGAAGGCTCGTCTGCGGCGGCACTACCGTGCCTATTTCTGTCATAAAGCAGCAGTGTGAGAAGTGTGTGTGTAGTTAGGCAGACGACACTGGACAGGAGGCATTCCGACTTAGACCTCTGGAGTAGCAACGCATCCACATACGACCTCAGATAGAATTTCCGTCCTAGTTGAGGTTTGATGTGGATGTCCATGGGCTGCAGTGACCAATTAACATCAGGTGGCCTGCACGCTCGTTTGCTATTCTATTAACATATTTAAAAAAAATACAATTCGTCGTAAACCTTCATAGCCGCAACTCATATTGCAGTGTTGGTATACAAGTCACTGAGTTCATACATGGTACGAATAATTAGACACGAACGAGAGTTGTGTCCATCGTGCATATCTCTCGCCGTGTCTCATCTTTTTGTACGGAGTTGAAGCACTATGCGCATATTGTCGTAGCGAGTTCGGATTGTAAAGCTGTGGTCACCCAGGCTATTACCCGTTTGCCTCGTAACTCGTGAAAGTTATAGTATTTGGGGCAGTTCAAAGTGGCCGACGAATATTAAAAGAAGAGATATGGTCGTCCCACCGCCAATATACGGCTCATTCAACTCCGATCCCACAATTCCCTTGGCTTTGCGTGTGACGGCGCTCCCATTGACCGGTTTATTCGAAATACCGCGTTTCAACATGTTATTTTGTTCGTCAATGATGCCGATATAAAGAAGCTAATTATTACTGTTATGTGATTGGTTTTATAAAATCTGTTATAAAATCAAAATCTCGGGACGATTCCAAAAGCGCTACGAATGTAGAGTCGTTTAGAGATGATTCAACTGTTACAGTCGACAAAAAAAACTAAGACAGTCTCGAAAATATTTTATTTTATCAAACAATCATAATTGTGAAATACTGAAAGAGTTCATACGTTTACTCGAGATCTATAATTAAACTATTACTCCTCTACAAACACACAATCGTATCAACTCGTGTTACTTAATCCACCCCTCACTGACCTAAGACAACAAAACAGCCACTCGTATAATAAACGCACACCCACTCCTGCACACAAACGCGTTACATTAATCAGGCCGCGTCAAGTTAGACCAGTGGTGACATAATGACATGTTCTCGAGACAGTTTTTGTCCCCACTATCAATCACTGATGACACCGCCTTCCGTGTGGAAATTACTTTCTACTAATAGATCCTTAAATACCTTTTTATCTCGAGCGATTCGGGTGATGCTAATTTGTTTATGAGGACGTATAGTATGAATGCTTACAGAATAGCGGTGTAATATTTTTGTCACGAGATACTGTTTTCTGCATAGGAATTTTCTAACTATAGGATTTTAAGATCGTTGATTTTTACTATGTTTCCATAATAAAAAATGTCTTATTCTAATTTGCCCAAAGTTTGACACGATAAGATACCATATTATTTTACGATTATCTGAAACTGGATGATGTCCACGACTTCGTGGGCGTATATTTAAAAACGTATGTTTTGTTTTTAGATACATGTAACGGTTTCGGGCAGCGTTGCCTAATGGTACGTTGAGTAAGGTAAGTATCTAATTGCAGTTGAATTATTATCCTGCGGAAACGCATTATCTACGTGCCAATATTTTTAGAAAAAAAATCTTTTTGAAAAAAAAATTGAAAAAAAAAAGTATTTAATTTCATCACAATCGGCCCAACGGTTTAGCCGTGAATACACAGACATACAGAGAGAAAAAGTAACTTTCGCATTAATAATAGGTATTAGTGTGCCATCCACTATGCAGCATCAATATGCTGTACTAACTGATCAAGTATCCAATGTTGGTCACTAAAGTTAAAAAAAATTACATTGGAAATCGCGGCTTCGTCGGAATTATTTTTACGGATGGAAAAGTTTTGTGAAATCTGTACTTTCAAAAATGGTTTCAGTAAATATTGCGAGTCAGTTCATACACTAATATTTTAATGTAAACAGTTTTGAAAATTTATTTTGTATTTATTTTTCACACGCATCCAGTAACAGAACAAAAATTACTTTTTACGCTATCGTATTAAATGAAACTCAACTCAAGGTTGAGAACCACTGAACCAGCGTTATCAAAGTAATATCTAACTCCTACAAACAACGGTTGAACCTCAAATGTTAATCATATCTACCTATCTAAGCGAATAACGAATGACATAAATTCTAACATATTCACACTTGAAGTGCGCGTAATTGCGATAGAATATTGTTTCAGCGTCTTATAATAATGATTAATGGGCATGTTCTGAATTGTAAATGCTAATTGTAGCACGCGGTGAATATTCTTTTGAGTAACAAGGCAATTTGTAATGAACTACTATGCTCCGATGACATTTCGTGCGGACTAGCATGTATAAATTAATTCATGACTCGTGTTGTGTAGATAGAATAAAAATATGCGTAACAATAAAGTCAAACTATTAAGTAGGTAATTGAATTAAAAACAACACACAACTTAAAACATCGTTGTAATCTGCGGCAAAGCTCTGCAAAAAGTTATAGGTAAAAAATATGAAAAACTAAAGATAAACAAATATAAAGATTAATAACATTTTTTCTTTAGTTCCATCATACACGTGTTAAGTTTTTGCACCACCGTTTATAATCTGTCGCTAAAACGAACTGTCATCATAGGAATGTTGTTGCGAATGACTAATGAAACATCGATCAATCGAATTGATCGATTGTTGTTAAATCGCTTTGGATTTTATGTCAGTTTGTAACAAAAAAACAGAATTATCAATTCATACAAAATTTTGGTGTTGCTTGTGTCTATGCAACGATCGATGCTTTGTATCTGGTGGCCCATATGCTTATTTTGTAGTTTAAGAGTACAAAAAGGGCCTTTATTTTACTATCTCTGTAACTATTTTACTATACAATATTACATAATAAGTGTAATTACTTAATATTTTAGTGAAATGCTTTAAGACAACAACAAAACAAAAGAACTAAGAGACATATCGATTTGATTAACTGTCAGTGATGTCACAAATGGACTCCAATTAGACTATCATATTTTTACCACCTTTGTTAAAAATACGTAGGCGGTAAACAGTTATCAAAAATTAACGTTTAAACAACCGACGCATTGAGTAAAACTTCGACGTTGAAATTCTTATTAACTACAGTACATCGACGCCAAACGATATCATCAAAATAAATATTATTTCATTTTTATTTTAAGTGCAATGAAAACATATTGACATCCCTGGTTTGACGCTAACTACACGGGCTGTCAAAATAAAATATGAGCCAATAAGGGCAAGTCGCGCGGCGACAGGGCCGTCACGCCGGAGAAATTACGATATATGAACTTATTAAAATATCTACGCTTTTTTTTCTCGTTTCGCGGTCGGGTGACACCGCATTAAAGTGGAGTGACGTTTTCAATGTTTATTTTTACGCATTCTTTTCCACTATTGTATGACCAGAATACCTATCCAGCATAGGTATTCTGATGCATTGCTGCCATCGCACACTATGTATGTAGGTACTTATAGCTAATTAACAGTAATCTGCCAATAGAATCGTGACTTACGACACAGGCCTGCGGCGGCACCACCACTTCGCCTATTTTTGCCGTAAAGTGGCAGTGCTCGCATTGTTGTATTTCAATTTGAAGCTGTAAATAATTTAGGGTACTTAATTATTTTAAAACCCCCTCGCAATCTAAGTAGCATTGTAGCTCTTAAACGGATGAAACCGTTTCAATTTGTCTAATAATCTATTGAAAATTCATTAAATCAGACCCATAACTGCTTTCGGAATGGCGGTGATCCAAAATTTTTTGAAGTTTACCAAAATTTCTATTTTGTCAAAAAAAAAAACATCTCTTATATGAGATTTTGATCTGACGAACTAATATAAAAAATAAAATACCGTTTAAAATCTGTCTTTCCGGCAAGCGCTGCCGTCGGGCTTATTTTAAAGTATTTGTACCTACCGCAAAAATGCAGACTGCAAAACCAACCGCAGTGTGTTTGACCGAAATATTGACAGCGCCTAAGCCGCAATTTAAATTCGTCTTGTTTTCTAACACATGTTTACATTCAAAGGGACCGAGAGCCGGTTCGTTCAAACGCTCAATCGGTCACACGGATCGGCGTTAACTAGTTAAATCCGGAATAAAAACTCCCTTTACAGTAAAGTTATGGCAACACATGGCGGCAAGCTTGACACGCGCTCGAACTCTGACGAATGGTGGCAAAAAATACATATGAACCCACTTAACATACTTGACGATGTTTACAGAAGCAGTAATGTGTTGTACTACGGATAATCGGATGCTTTGCGTATTTGTTTGAGATGCGAACGTAACCGAAGGTTGAAGATTTACGATATTTTAGTTTTATTTTCTGATCGAAATTGTAAAACGATGGTAATTTAATGATGGATGTTCAAAATTGATGTAAAAAGATGATAATATGATTAATATTGAATTTGTACGTTGTATATTGTCTATTATTAAAATAATTAGTCATACAAATGTATAATTTTAGATATGTTGACGTATAATATCAAGTTTAAAAAATTAATAAGTAGGTAGTATTTACAAAAAATTACTGTTTGAATTAACTCGTTACTTCAACACAGATGCAATAGTAAGCCCGCCGTTTATAAACACCAAGAGACCGTGGTAGTAAAAACATTTTTGTTTTTCGTTCGGAAATCGAGTGCAACAAAAACTGAAACAAAGAGGAAGGCACGCAAAAAGCGTGACCGACAGATGGACGGATCTCAACAGACATCTGTTGCTTAGTCGCTGTGGAGAATTGCGTACATCCATGTGTTAGATAAGATTATTTTAACGCATTTAAACTTAGAATTAAGTTCAAAAATCCCCTAAGAAAAATTACTTGCCTCAAGCGTAGAACTACTGGTAATAAATGAAGCGTGTAATCGAAAATTCTATAGATGATTTAGAAATCTAAAAGTTTATCTCCGTCAATGCTGTTTGTAGTCTGTGCTCTCGTTAATTAGGATATTTGTCACGTCACCGATGGCGGGAACGCGCGATATTCAATTTGCGAACGTTTCGACCGCGTCCGTGATGGAGTATCAGCCATTTGTAACGGTTTGCCGAACGTTTGTACGAAGGTTTTCCGTGTGATGAATAGGAGTTTTGTTGAAATAAATTTTTTGCACAATACGATTGTAACGTAAATATAGTTGTAACTTAGGAATATAATAAAATATCGCAAATTTATCCTTAAGCCGATCTGTAGGCACTGTCAAAGAGTAGGTGGGTATGTATATGTAAAAAAATCTATAGGTAACGATTTGTACCGTGGTCTAATTTTTACCTTATTTTAGTTTGACCAAGCGTTTCTATTATGTATGGTACCCGGACATTCTGATTGACATTTCGATGTTATTGGAGCTCAGATAAGTTGTTTGTTGCGATCAGTTCTAAAATTCACGCTTCTTAAATATCGATTTCAGATGAATGACGAATGCCTGAAATCGAATTTCAGTTCGAAATTCGATACATCAAGTTCTTAGTTCTTATGGTATAAGGAAAATGTAGTTAGTTACCTTTTGAAAAAAAAAAAACATAAATTGGGGAACGGGGTTTCTAGCCTAGGATAACCTATCTCTGTCGTAAAGATCACTGTTGTGTTTCAATTTGAAGGGTGTAGGTAGGTTCTACACTCGATAGGAAGGAGGCATTTCAACTAAGACCTCAGGAATAGTAACGCATCCATGTACGATCTCAAATAGGATTTCAGATTTATTTGGTTGGATGTGGCTGTTCATGGGCTGCACTGGCCAGTTAACATCAGGTGGCCTGCATGCGCGTTTGCTATTTCGGTGAAAAAAACGTAGAAAGAAGACAAGCGGGACTGGTATGATAAATGCGAGTAGATTTAATTAATGTACGTATAATGTATGTCATAATATTGTCGGTATAAATATAGATATGGCAATATCTTTTACAATAGGTACCTAATAGCTATCAGTCAAATACACGATTCTTTATGATCATTGAATATTCTCTCAAAGAAGACAACGATATAGTTATTAATACAGCCACGATTATCATTATTGATTTAGGAAACAAAAAGCTTTGAACAAGTGTGGCTCAAGACCTAGTGCGGTGGCGATCTGAAAAAGTATTTAATCCCCGTTTGAGGTTGGTGCAGTTCGATCGTTTTCATCGGCATGTTATCAAAATCTTGTCTGATTAAACTATTCGTATTTCTAGGAATAGGAATAGGAATTGGTCATAGAATTAATTCTATATGGAAATATACGATATGTAATAGAGGTCTTACTCGTGTCTATAGTATAATAAATTACGACGAAATTCTGTTATCTGGATTAATAAGATTTATTGCTCTTTATATAAACTAACTTTTTAAAGATACTAAGAAAAACAAGTTTATTACTGAGTAGTAATAAATGAATCATATTTCGTCTTGTAATTTTCACAGAAATAAAATTGTTACGAGTTTACTTACAAAAGAAACGTTATCCGCTGCTTTTATATTCCGAAGAGAGAATTTTGTGTCTTCTATATCTTTATATTAAAAATTATTGCAACTTTAGATTTATATTGTACACAATTTTTATTTAAATAATTCTAATCAACCTTGTTGATAAGACTTAATCTTATGGAATGTAAATATGTTAATGTATAAAATCAAACAAAATGGCTAGTAATACTTACGGTACTATCACATCCAATAAATGCGAAAGTTTGTCAAAAAAAATTGTTAACTTATCACGCATAAATTGTTGCACGGATTTGAATATAACCTTGTGGAAGTTGTGGCAGGTCTACCATGATGGTCTACCATCAATGAAGAACATTACATGGGACTCTTTTTATCCCACGGGATTAAAAAGCCTTATCAATTAAGCACTTATTAACTCATTACTTGCAACCGGTTGTCCTCTTACAGATGAGACGGGTTTAGGCCATACTTGCCAAAGACCAGTAGAAGGAAAATCAACGTTCCTCTGAGAACCTTACTTACTGAGAGTTCAGGCATGCGGAACAAACAAACCTTATAATTTTTTACATCTACGTGGACTCGTAGATAAAAGCTAGTAATTAAGGTCAAAAAATTCGAACTAACTTGTATAACTCTCATTGGCAGGCCGGTTTCCTTTGCCAACTGTTCTCGTATATGTCTCGTTGGCTTGGGCGTCTGAGAGAAGGCTGACTTGAGAATTTCGAGCTGTTTGGCCTTTATCGTGGTCCTGGGGCCTCTCCGCTTCGAGCCTCCGTTGCCGTCGTCCGGGGACTTGTTCTCTGCTTGGCTGTCTCTGGTCTCTGGATCTCCGTCCAATGAACCCTGGCAAGGGAAGAGGAACAACTGAATGCGACTATGTGATCAGCTCTCACGCTGAAGGTATGAGATGGTTGTGGACAATGTAGTCGAAGATGAGAAGGAACAAAATAAATACCTACTTGGAATATCTGAAGTAAAGGATAAACAGCATGTAAAGTTTAGTGAGTTCTGGGTTCAGAATTTATGAGCAATATAACTTCTATATTATTTTTAATCTATATTATAATATTTTTAGCGGTATTTTAAATTTTGTCAATGGGAGCTCAAATTCTTGAGCTCACTTCTAAACTTTTTAATCAAACAACCTTTCTGCGATCGTCTTGTCGATATCTGCTCAATTGGTTTTATCCGATTTATTCGTATCATAGTGTACATGTGTATATTTTTGTTCCTTAATTATCTTCACGATTATGCCCAATTATTTAGACATCTTAATGGTAAGTGAATAGCAAACACGTAACCAGCAGGCCATTTGATGTTAAGTGGATAATGCAGCCCGTCCACATCCACATCCAACTTTAAATTGAATGGAATTCATAACTTACAATATAGGTAGGTACATGAGTTCTCCTGGGAAATAAGTTGGATACCATGGGTTCCTATCAAGTAATGTAAAGATACCAACCTGGTCTTCAGAATCTTCATGCGGCTTTGTATCTCCGTTGTGGGACAGTTCTGAGTGTAGGGCTGGATGTGGTGCGTGGGCCGGACTGCTAGAGTTATTCGCAGCTCTGGCTTCTTCTTCCTCCTCTTCATCTGATCCCGAGCCTAGCAGTGAATCTGCTGTTGAAGAAAGTGTCAAGTTAGGTGGAGAATAATATTGAGGTAGTGATGTTCTGTGTCATTATAAAAATACGAAACATACAAACTCTTATTTTAACATATTAACATGTTAATGCCACTAATAATCCGTCTAAAAATAATGAAAATATCTATGCCGTGCCGTTGTATTGTGTGTACATAAATTCAATAATTATATGAAATTATAGTGACGTTGTTGGTTTATTGTTAAAACAGGTCATATACATGTTTAAAATGAAATAATGTTGTTTTCCTTACGTTCGGAAAAAAGACGTTTCTTATTTTACAGATATTTGTCTTCAATGTGGTAGAGTGAAAAATTGGTAAACTAACATTTTAAATTAAAAAACATCTTCAAAAATTACTTCTTTCTACAAAAAGCGAGACCAAAAATTGTTTCATTTGCAACTATGTAGTGATGCATGAAATTTCTACATTTTTCTTTAATTTTTCTACAAATGTATGAATTATGCCATGATTCTTTCACCGGGTGAAATATTCTGTTTTGAAGTATAGTTGTGGTATAGTGTTAGGTAGA
Organism: Doberes anticus; assembly: GCA_018250115.1. NCBI lineage: Eukaryota > Metazoa > Arthropoda > Insecta > Lepidoptera > Hesperiidae > Doberes > Doberes anticus. The sequence goes on from DWKW01000984.1 coordinate 12,074, forward strand.
AAGCTCGCCTGCGGCGGCACCACCTCCACTGCTATATTTCAGTTTGGCTAGGTAGAATACACTCGGCAGGTGGTTACAGCACGAATAGTTATACGACAACGTTAGATCAGAGGTTGAAAATTGGTGTACTTACATGCGCTGCAGTGACCATTTAACATCAGGTACATGCTCGTTTTGCTACTCCTTCCAAATAAAACAGATCTGCGGTCTGCCGTTCGGAGGGTCCTGGGTTCGAATCCCAGCGGGGCAGGAATTTTAATGACGAATTTGGATTTCTGTACCTGGTTTGGGTGTTGTGTGCTTGTTTCTGTGTGTGTCGGTGGCACCCAAAACGTTATTTATTTATTTTATTTATAGATTGTAGTATCGTGACTAACAGTTAATCTACGTTTATAATGATAAGTATATAATATCATAAATAATTACTCTAGCAAACTCGAATTATGGTGTAGCATTGAATATCATTAATGCGTTTTTGTCCAATTTGCATGCAAACAGAACGGCAAGAAACCTGCATGTGGCATAAAAATTGACTTATCAAAAAGCAATCGTAGTGCCCCTCGCCCCTAACTAAATAAAAATGTAATTCCAAGGGCCCTCTCGGTCGGGAGGGAATTAGCCGCAAAAACAATTACTTACAGTTGAACCGGTGGACGAATAATTCCCCACTAAGTTCGTAATATTTTATTCATGTCTGATTATATTCTTGTACTGATACGAACTTTATGTGTGGACCTTATAACTTTATACCGTCTATTCTTTCTCGTGGATATACCATTGTTTATAAGGTGAGGTACCTTTTTTTTCTTTAAACGGAATAGCAAACGAGCACGCAGGCCACCTGATGTTACGTGGTCACTGCAGCTCATGGACATCCACATCGAACCTCAGCTAGGACGGAAGTCTTATCTGAGGTTGTATGTAGATGCGTTGCTACTCCAGAGGACTGAGTTAGAATGCCTACTGTTACTGAAAGGCTGTAGTTAGGCTGAAGACCGGTGTCTTCAAACCGAAACACAGTGGTTCTCACACTGCTGCATCTTGGGAGGCGGGCCAACAAAAACAAAGAAGCGAAAAAAAAAACACAATTTTTATGCCTATTCGTAAACATCCCGGTTTAAATTAAAATAAAATTAATACAGCAAATAAGCATTACCTACTTCAATTATAGTAATGAAAAAAAAATTAAAAATTAAAATGTATGCGAACTAATGTTAAAAATGGAAAGGTCTCATGAAGGTATCCAAACAACATAGATAACATTGTAGAAAATGCAGTAGGGGACATGAATTGTTTGTCTTAAACAAACACAGCAACCATGGAAAATGTTTACAATGGGGTGTCCAAGTAGCTGATGGGTACTTGAACCTTGTATAACGATTATACTAACACTTAACGCCATGAATGTATTATCGATAGATGGATAGTGGATCGATTGTGGTAGAGACTTATGCACCACCGCTGCACCTATTTCTGAAGTAAAGCAGCAGTGTGAGAATTGCTGTTTCAGTTTGAAGGATGCAGTTAGGCTGAAGACACTGGACAGGAGGCATTACAACTTAGTCCTCAAGAGTATAATGAGTATAAGAATCATCAAGACTTGTATGTTATGTCAATGGAATGCAGTGACCACTTAATATCAGGCATTTGAGCTAGTTTGCTATTACGTTAATAAAAAAAAGCTAAAAGTTATTTCTAATACCTACGCATATTACTTTAAAAAAAATAGAAGTTCGTAACGCTGCAATTCAAACTGCTTGTATAACCTACGTACCTAGTCAAGTGATAACTGCGCTACATTATAGTATGTATCTTATCCCGACGTAAGACGACCCGTGTGGCGCCGTGGTCAACGTGCGGTCTGCCGTTCGGAGGGTCCTGGGTTCGATTCCCAGCGGGGCAGA
>DWKW01000985.1:0-13977 GCA_018250115.1 Doberes anticus
GTCAACTTTAAAATTTGGATGTAAATATAAATTTTACTTTATAGGATATTATAATTGGTACATAATTTGACACTTTAAATTTTTTAACTTCCCTGTACAAAAAACGAGGATTTTAGAAAATATTCAGAAAGTTATTGGCTTGTACGAGATTTTCTTAAATAGAGTGTTCATCTGATCTCAACGTTTTTAGTACGATTATTCTGACTACTTTTAGATGCACTTCCACGCGGCCAGAAGTGTGTATGAGTACTTATTTCTTTACTTTTATTGTATAGATATGTGTGTTAAGAAAATTTTACGCTACGTTATCTTTGGAAGGAATCAACAGATCCCTATAGGTTCTTAGAGTGAAAGAGAAAAATGAGAGTGTTATAACAAAGGTTATAACTAGAGTGTTATAAAAACATTTTGATAATAGAGTAGTTTCATAGTTTTTCACATGTGTATTGCATTACTAACTAATTGCCGTTTTTATCGAATTTGATTAAACTAATCACTTTGCGCTCGACGTTTATTCATACAATTTTTTTTGCCGCCCTGATCAATGTCTTTCTATTAGTCGCCTTTTTGCATATCAAAATATCTAAACCTGTCTTTGTATGCATATTGTATATATATTATTAATATATTAGTAATTTTTTTTAGTTTAGTAAACGCTGTGAGTAATTTCTCTATTATAACTACTTAAACATCTATTTCCTGAAGTGTGGAATAAACGATGTTATAATATCATTGTTGGCAACTCCCAGACTAGTTGCTAACGAGTCGCCGCACGCCCCTGGGACGTTCGCGCAAATGTCTCCGCTTAATTTTCAATTCAAATAAGACGGGCCATACAACGCTGCATGTAGAGACAACAGTTTGCGGCGACTGTAATGTCAAATGCATCGAGGGTGCGCAAAGAGATAAGCAACACGCAACGAACCGTTGTTAGTATGTCCGAACGAACGACCCCTGAACACTGTAGTATATGTTAACAAAAAAATTACAATAATCAATAACAATAATAATCTGATTGTAATTCGTTTCTCGTAAGTTAAAAAGTCAATTCGTTTCTTATAATACAAAAAGTTGTATGGTGGTTGAGTCTTATGAATGTGGCTGTACATGGGCTACAGTGACAACATTACATCAAGTAGCTTCAATGCTCGTTTGCTACTCGGGTACTAAAAAAAAAGTCCATATCACCCTGTAAAATCACTATGTAAATAAAATAAAAAGTTAAGGTAGTTTTTGCAAGTAAAAAATATTTTGAACGTCAATAAAATCCAGCGTCCTAAATGAAAAGTTGCAAGCAACAGGCAAGTATTTACAATTTAAAATGAAGTTTTAATTGGAATTCACGTTTAATGTCTACCTCTTTTATTTTTATTACTTTTTTTGTTTAAGAGCATCTCCACAATCTGATCTACAAGGTAATGAAAATGTAAAAAGCATTTAATTAAGCCGGGCGCTCAGTCGAGATTCGTATCGCAAAATTAAATTTTTCATAGATAGTTCAGTTGATACAGGATCCGTCTGAGGGCCCGGGGCTCGAACATAAATAACGGGATCGACAATGGAGAGTTCGTAATGAAGAGCACTCAAACATGACTTAGAACGGCGCGGGCGTAATGTTGCCGGGATACCATGCTACCGGGCAACATCGACGAGATGCAGCCAGCAACCCTTAATTAAATAGCCCGACCGGGGCTAATCAGGCCTCAGCTGAGCGGTGCAGGCGGGCGGAGGGTAGCCGGGCCGGGAGGGGAGGCGGCGCGGGGCGCAGCCGGAGCCACGCGGGCTGGCCGCGCCCCCTGCGCGCGCCGCTTTGCCCGGGCAGCTCATTCAAGTAGCGAGCGCGCCCCGTGTCAGCCGCCACCCTCAGGTATGTCCATTTTGCTTTTGGTGTTTGCTCGTCGTGTACCGCCGCGCTCCGCGAGTGTCAGTCGTGCCGTGAGTGTTCCGTTAGCCGCCGTCGAGGTAGGTACGCATGCAAGCGCACCGCACCAGCCGGCAACGTACTAAGTTCTTAGTTTTCGTATCCGTCGCTAACTTTCCTCAAACGGAACATAACGTTTTCGTGACGTGAATAGAACAACAGTGAAATACTTTGTGGCGATATACAAGTAAATCTCTTAAACTCATTGAATGATTTTACGAAGTTTCAAACTAGACTTTGATTTTTGGTGTTACGTGCCCGTTTCAATAATTAATATTTACTTTAATTACCGAGTCAATTAATAATTTCTGAGAAATTATCAATCTTTTTATATTAAATAGGAGTTAACCAAAATATACACGCGCTTTTTGTATTGCATGTTTGCGCTTTCTTTGTCGTTTCAATGTTAATTTCGAAGACACCTACAACAGCGAGAGCAGCGACAGCGACACTAATATACAATGAGGTAAGTATTAATATTTTTAAGAGCTTTTGGTGTACTCACTTTTAAATATATCAAATAGATAAATGTTGTGAAGTTTACGAGAAGAGAAAAGCCGTGTCCCTGTTCAGCCGCATCTTCACCGTCGGGTTGTTCGGGGTTTAGTTTCGTGAGCGTGCGTGATGTCGGGAGAGCGGTGGACAGTTATGGAGAGGCGAGGAGGCGAGATGTGGAGCGACTTTCACTGGCGCCGCTACTTCACCTTGTCGGCTGGCGCGCTGCCAGCGTCGCCGCCTGCCGCCCACCACTCACGACAGCTATAATGCATTTTATGTTAAGCTCCATGTCGCCTGCGCTGTTTATTTTATTATTCTGCTTGTGTCTTGTATTTTGTGTCGTAGGCGTCGTAGCATAGTTATATGTGTAGATATGTCTTATATAGGTACGCGATAAATTGATGGCTGGAGAAATAAAATTAAATCGGCAAATAAAATGACCGATACATTTTTTAAAAACAATTATTCGTATCTCCTAATTATTGTAACAACGGAGGACATAATTAGTATTTGAAAAAGTCAATTATCATTTTAAAAATTTGTAAGGTAAAAAACTTAATAAAAATTAATGATTCTTAAAAAATATATGCGACGGTCCTAAGCTTATGTCCTTGTGCCTAAGCTTTATCAACGAACTGTTGAGCGGTAATAAACAGTTTTCCGTAGCGCGTAGCAGTCGCTACGAATCGCTCGGTGTAGGCAGCCGTAACGCGCGTGCTGCGCTCTAGCTGACTTAATCTTCTTGTGCGGGACTCCTGAAAGTTAAAGTAAATAAAATAGCGATATATATATATAAAAACGATAATAATATATCACACTCATAACGGAACCAAAATGTGTTTAAAAAAAATTACAACCAATCGTAATTATCATAGAGTTTTTTTTTATTTGAATTTGCCGGTATTACAAAACGTCCGCAAGATGTGCATGATTATTTTTAAGTTTCATTTGAATTTGTTATCGTATATTATTTATCGTATTATAAATAGATATCCGTCCGCGACGTTGTCGCTACACAGGAATATTTAAAAAACGAAACAATTTTTAAATGACGGATTTCCATACATATGAAGACCCATACTACAGAGAGGTTGAACTACATTTTAGTTCATCTTGATAAATCCTGTTCAAACATAGCATATGTCGTTCAAGCAAACTCTACACCAATTTAACGTTCATTACCGTTCAGAAGGTAATGCGTGATGAAATAACAAACAAAGGCCCAACTTTATAAACTTTCATATTTATAATATGAATATTTAAAAATAAATAAAGATTTTTCTCAGAAATATACGGGTAATATTTAAAGAATTTTATATGTTTCGTTTAAAATATTAATCGTTATTCGTGTTAATAAATGTAATTTATAGTAAATAAAATTGTAATTTGTAAAATGAAGCTGGGATCAATACATAAAAAAAAATACTTTAATAAAGTAATAAAACTGTTGATGTATCGATAGCGTATTAAACTGCAAACATTCACTAAAGCGATATAATATCTCAACGATAAAACACAGCGTACACAAACGATAGATAGAAATGATCCTAGAATATAATTCTGTTAATCAAAAAACCGTTCAAGATTTACAATTCGAAAGAACTAATTCTATATATTGTATATTTGATAAAGGAGATCAATGTAATATAATAGAACGTATTTTCTAAAAACAAGACAACAGAAAAATATTAGACATACGAATGTGCGTGCTGCATCGAGAAGCGCTATCTTTTACAGTACGTTCAATAAATGCAATATATTATACATTGTTTTTTTAAAATCATTGACTATAATAAGGTCGATGGGCGTTAGTCGGAGAGGCAGATTTTACAAATATACTTTTTAGTAACCGCACTCATCCGCATCATCATCATCATCAATCCATTATTGTCCCACTACTGGGCATGGACCTCTTCTCAGAGATGAGAGTGTAAGCCGTAGTCAACCACGCTGACCAAGTGCGGGTTGGTGAACAAGGTCTCATTTGTAATCCGCTTAACATAAAATTAATAAAGTATCAAAGGTAAACACAAAATAACACGCTAGACAAGCAAGCTAAAAATAAGAATGATTATAGAGTTTTACATTGAAAGCTCGTCTGCGGCGGTACCACCTCAACACTTGTTTCTGCCTTAAAGCAGCAAACTGAGCACTTCGGCTTGAAGGGTGTGGTTAGGTAGAGTACACTGTATAGGAGCCGTTCCATCTTAGTTCTCAGGAATAACAACGGATTCATGTACAACGTTAGATACCATTTAGGTGCCTATTAGAGGTTGGACGTCTGTATTAGAATTTGCAATGACTACATAAAATCAGATGCTCATTTGTTACTCTTAAAAAAAACCGTGTTCTATCTCAGATCTAAGAGCATGAATATATGCGTACTAGGAGAGCGTTACAGCTGATTGTAGACTGTTATCGCATCGATTGCAGATAACAATGCCGCCATGACGGTGACTAGGAGCCGCGTATTTGCCCGGGCTTATAACAATTTTATTTATTTAGTTAACATTTGTGTATATTATTGACACAATTTTGCCATTTGGTATTCGGCTGCACTTGTTCGAGGATTAAACTTATACGAACTGACTTTATATAAACTACGTTATTAACGGTAGATCTAAAAATCTAAGAAAGACGAAAAATAAGAGGCACGATGAGATCATAAGTTGATGAGATTTATTTAGGACTTGATTATAAGATATAAGATTATACTTATACGATACAAGCAATGTACGGACCTAAATTAAATACGATATTTTGTTTCAATCATCTATACGAATAGCGTGGATGTCAGATTTAAGGAGGGATACATTTTTCTGATTTCTGGAATGCGCTACCAGAAGGTCCTAGAAAGTCAACCGGCAAAATTACTTTTACAAGTAATATTCACTCATTCTTAATGAAACAAAACAATTAACTCGCGTTATTTCGTCGTTATTTCTTTCATCTCTAACAACTTGTATGTGTATTATATGCATATAACTTATTATTTTTATTTATATAAAAATATTCATCGAATAGAATTACTATTTAGTTTTAATTATATAAAAAACCCTCAATGTTTTAACACCATTTCTCTTGTTGCCTTAAGTGTGACTAGTAGGGAATTCTAAAATGGCATTAAGTTCACCTTTGTTCATATACGTGCTATAACATTAGTAAACTTCCCTTCATATTTGATTTTAAAATTACCATCTTACCACCTACATTTATTGATCGAAAATTAAAAAAAATTAAATAGTGAGTTTTAGATTTCAATTCTTTAACAAAGCAACATTGTATAATGTTATACTTACTTAAAAGGGGTGCGTCCGCGCAGCCATATTGCGTGTCGTCGCGCACGCGACATATGCGCGCGAGGTATCAATTTGATTCGCGGCCGCGCAGCTGCGTACAACGACCCTTGCGCCTAGAATATTTAACTTTACGCCAAAAAAACTTACCCTATATTTTTGGCGATTAATCCAGCTCGCTTTGTCTAGTTATAAACTTTTTATTTGAATGTTATTTGCATTCACAATATCTGCGTAAATAGATGTGCATTAAAATGCATAATTGTATTCAGGAGTACATTTGTATTGCGAAGAATTTGTCTGTCAGTACAAATAATTACAAATAGGCACACAGGTCTCTGAAAGACTGTAAATACAACTCAATACAGCAACTTTTGATGTACATTATGTACTAGTATATACTGTGAAGTATAATCCTAAAAGGATCTGTCCTACAAAATTTCTAACTAAACCTGTAGGACTTTTAAGATAGTACACATAAGTTGTTTTGTGTGTGTGTGTCAATTTTGTTTGACCATAAATTTTACAAAAAAAATGTTTTCGAATTATTATTACTTTACATGTTATAATCAGTTTGGCAACAACAACACAGGGTATTCTAGTATTCTTGTAGTACCCAATTTAACTATGTGAAAATTCATGAATTGAATTCACATGAGGGGTTATTATTGACCTCCATTAACGGGACTGACGTGGCCGTCGTTATTAATAATAATAGATACGAAACGGTATTCGGGGCGACAAAAAGTCTGTCGGCGAACAATCGAGTAGGAACAATAAATGTTCGTGAATCAAACAATCGATCCATCGACGAGTTCATATATTATCGCGACAGCTGCGCGGGGTGGCGCTCGCACTGGAACTAGTGACAGGGACCCATCTCCCACGGTCTTTGCTTGCCCCTGTTCCTTTGTCATAATAGGTGCCCCGCTTCCAAATTTTGTAGCTGTACTATTTGTAGTTGCATTTAAATTCATTAGACCTGTTTCGCTATCTGCAACCCTTCTAATATTCTTTCATTATAGTAGAAACTGGAAATGCAAATGTTTCTACTTTTCACAAAAGGCCAGCTGCCATTAAAATATCATCAGTTACTAATATACATTAGAATGACTAAATAATACTAATTACTGTATTTAAGTTTCAATAAAACGCTAAGGTTTTGAAGTAAAAGTACTTTAAATTACTACCTATTATATAATTTATCTCAAAGTTGTAAAGTATCTAAATTGTTTTAGTTTGATAAATAATAATACACATTATATTAAACATTTTCACCACATACGTCATCAATATATGCCCTAAACTGAAATACAAATCTGTGCGATAAAAAAATTTGATACATTCTACAAAATTATAGTAGTTTCAAAAGTGTAATAAAAAACAAGTTCGCAAGTTCAACGTCCGTAAGGGCGCCACGGCCGCGTGCACCCCGTGCAACCCCATACCACACCGATATTATTAGCATGCCGTAAAAAACGTATAAACAGTATTCGGGGCTCAAGTGTGCTAAGGTCGTGCCGGGGTTTCGTAGTACGGAAGAGGTCATGTAACAAGGCTTTGAGATGAAATGTTTTGTAGTATTTGGGAAATAAGAGGTGTCTTGGTACTCGTATAAGATAGAGGGAATGTAATATTAACTTATAATTACCTTATTTCAAACTTTCAAAAGTCTTAAAATAATTTCTTAGCTCTTTGAAGTTAATATAAAAATAACCTACTCTAATACTACATGTACTCGTTATCACTAAACATGCTATTTAGTAGCATAAAACATAGTAGCTATTCGGGTTAGTCGGTTTGTCCGCTAAGGTCTTCTAAACAACGCAACGGATTTTGATACAGTATTCAATTTAATTTAGAGAATTAATTCTTCCGGAAGATTTATGTGCAAAACGCATACTAATTTTAAATGTGTTATACATATATAACATAAATAGTATAAAATATAATATATTATAAAATATAAATATATATAGTATAAAATATAGATAAGTCAGCGATGGCATTTGTCTAAATCTATCGGATACCTATAAACATTTTAGTATATTATGGCGCCCGTGTGAGGTCGTGGCGGGTCGCTAGTCGTTAATAAGTTCAAAATATCCCGTTACATCAGTATCGATTATAAAGGTCATATTAGTAGTCGCGAAGGCCAATGATCCATGGAGTGAAGGCGTATTCGTGACGTCGGCGGAAGTCGAGAAGGGCTTCCCTCTCGACGACCCTCACTCGCGAGTCTACGTAGTAGCGTGCACGGCCGATGTAATAGATGCAAGATTACGCTACCCTTTCCTAGATGTAATAGATTAGAAAATCGATAGTTTGATGAAAACTTTAAGCTGTTAACTACGATGTGACAATAAACGCTGTACTTTACAGTAACCGTAGTACACCGTTAAATCGTTCTGTAGTCCAGAGTTCCTATTTTTACAAATCTTTCAAATCTGTTTCCTTTCTATGTCCTCTTCGTTGTCGTTTTCGTCGTTCTATTTTGTAGATCAATCATCAACATTATCATCAAAGTATTATTAGTCTGCTTTGTTTTGTATTTATTGAACTAGGTATGTATTAACTTATTGATCAGCCCATTACGCAACGTAAAGATAGAATGACGGAAAATCGACACAGTAATGTCGTATTTATGAAGCTGTAATTGCAGTCTACATAAGACAAAATAGAAGAAATATCATAGTAATGATTCCCACACATGTGTCTGTTCGTACTGTAGAGTAAAAAACAATAATTCACCGGCACGGCGAAGTATCCACGCCCCACCATCGCGCTTAATTGCCTTTGTGTTTACATTCTTTCACCATGGAGAGTACTCACTGCACGCTACTCACTTTTACTACTACTACTATATAGCTTTTGTCAATGATTTCCAACTAAACAGCCAAGTGAGATGTGGACATGCGCATTTCGTGTTCTGGTATTGCCACGTTTTTTTCCCACAAAAATAGCTTTTGTCTTTATTTCGTTCATAGTGTTTACAACGATATTTTGACAGATCAAATTGATAAGGTTTTAACAATTATTTAGTTTTAGTTTGAGTTATGTATTAAAAATCGACGTAAAAAGAGACTCCTTTGTTTTTATAAAGATTATCATTCATCGACGATATGGTATCGTTGTTTACAAATATGAAATCATGCAATGGACACGTAAAATTTTTAGTTCTGGACGTCTTTGCTAGGGGTGGTGCTACTACATACATATATTTCCATATATGTATGTAGCACCACCGATGATACGATGTTCAATTTGGTTTTACGTAATGTAATTTTTTAACCTTTTTATTAATCAGAAGAAAAAGCAAACATTGCCCTCGACACACACTTTAACGCGAGGGTAAGTCTAACGATTTATCAGGCTGCAATAGCTACTCGTAATTGTGATCGTGATAGGGATCGCGTATTTTCCTTAAATGTGGTCATTTATAACATTTTGACCTATAGTTGTTTTGATTTGGTATGTTACAGTCACAGTTATAATATTCGTAGCTATTCCCATTCTGTATCAATAGAACTTCAGTAGATGTCAGTGTGAAGTCATGACAGAAGTGATGACAGTCGTTAGGGACGGTCAAATTTTTAAGTTATTTTTATATTTGTTTTTCCTTAAGGGAATCCTTAAGAGAAGGAAATCGATTTAATGCTCGAGAGCGAATAAAAATATTTATAAAATCCACGTATGTCATCAAAATAAATTTCATATGAAAGATTAGGTGCAAATTCGTTTTATTCGGCCCCTGCGGGCCGGCGCCGGCGGCAGCTGCATCCGCGACTATTGTGCGGCGGACAATGCACCCCTAATCTATGAACTTGATTATACCAATATGTACGTGCCAGTACGATGCACCAAGTAAACTCTAGTCCACAACTGTCATAGCAACTTCTACTTCGCCTTTTTTAGCTTTTTTATAAGATAGTAAACGAGTCTGTACGCTACTCCTGAGGACTAAATTGGAACCCCTTTTTTCTAGTGTATTCTATTCATTTATTGGGGTAGAAATGATAGTAATTTTTTTCCTAATACATTAATTAAAAAAATTATGGCGCGTTTTAAAATTTGCGCCTACAACTTTTAATACAGCAACTTGAAACGCGCCTGTTGCTTTTAAGATAGTAACTTATTTTTGTTCGTAATGTGGTTATTGCATTTCATTATCGAAATAATATTTTTAAAATTCCTCTGTAGGTTTGAAGCATTAGGAAGAAGGAAGTAAGAAAAGAGAAGAATTTGTTTAAATGTAACAAACATAGGTTTTAATATACCACGTATTTTATGTCAATAATATTATATGTGATGACGTTAGAATTTTGATTACATAGAGACAGTACCTACCTTTAGTACAGCTTTTAGCAGTGATTTTGATATTTAAATAAACACATTGTACATTGTGAAAATAAGACCATCATACTATTTGTGTTCCCCTAATTCTGGAGAAGTGACAAAGCCGCGGGCCAAAGGCTAGTATACAATAAAATCCTTGTCGCCGTCAGTTGCTGGCACGTCGCCCAGTGCTGCGAGCCAGCGACCACGTGCAACCAAACAAATAATGACTTTACTCACGAATCACCAACCATAAGCTTCCTTAATACTTAAATTAAATACGACCCTAATGGCAAGATATGTTATAGTAGGTATCTTATCATAATGCTCGTCCGCTACTCGGGCGTTCCTAGGTTTGATTTCCAGCTAGGTAGGAATCAGAATGACGAATTTATATTTCTGTTGTCGGTCTGGGCGTTTGTAATCTTTTTTCTGTGTACGTCCATGACAGAATCAGACATCCCAGAGAATCCCAAAATGGAACTGTGAATGAGAATCGTTATAAAAAAACAGAATTTCATCAATTATTATATTACAAAAATAGTTGTAACAAATTACATAATTATAATATTTATTTTATCGCAACGAGTTTCTTCTATACAATATCTATCTACTGTAAAGTTACAATGGTTATGTTTATTATCATTTCATTATTTACCAAGAAGGTTCCTCCAATGTACTGTAATGTAACTAATTACTTTAATTAGACAATTTTAGGCGCGTTATAATAACTGCGATTAAACAATTAACCTCGCCTAATTTACCATGAAAAAAAATCCAAATCTGCTATTAGGATAAGATCATTAATAAACATCTAGGTCGGATGTGGAAAGGTCAGTACTCATTAACACTGTTATCGCTCCTGTAAATAACGCTCGAGGTTTTAGGAAATCTCACTTCTGATACTCGTTTTGCAATAACACACATTAATAATAACCAAGCATTCATCGGTAGTGCCATCTGGTCGCGATAGATCGCGCTACTGGGCACATCGATCACCAGTGTAAAAACAGGGGTCCGTCGAATATGACAGATATTCGTACTATTTTATTTGAGGTTTCCATAAATTCAAAATCCTACGAATAAATGGCAGTATAATGAGCACCATTTAAATAAAATACGGACAGCAAGGTGATGGAACATCATAGAACGAGTGGCAGACGCGCCTATTCGATGACGTCATAGCCCGCTGAATCATTCGATCGCATCCAAGCCTGCAGGACCGCGGTGATGCGCTCGCGCAGACGACACATACCGATGATTTCTGGTACCTGCCACAATGACCATAAACATTTGAAATACGATCATTGTTTTCTTACTTTAAATCGTTAAAGCCGTTACTCATGTGTCGTCATTCGCACTGATTCACCTCGAATTGAATGCCCCATCAGTTGCGAGTATTTTCGAATGCTATTGGAGTTACAGAGCACTTCACACCATAACAATCAAATTAACAAACCCATGCACGTTTCCTAAGGCGCGGTATCGCAGTGTCTATTCGACGCGCGTATTCTTCGTGTTATAGCTGCGGCCAAAATGGTCTTCAAGGTTATGACTAATGTAGAATACAATAAAAAAACATTATGTGCAATTACAACACATTTAATAAAATTGACATATTTATAATCGGTTTTCGAAAGGTATTGGATTCACGCCAAATATTCGTACCTACATCAGAATTTGTAACACCGATTTTATTATAGTATGTTTCTAATACAACTGTTTTTTAGAATAAGGAGCATATTCTAGACACCTAGACTATGTTAAAAGTATTTTCTTGCTCTCTTTGGTAATATTGTAGTAATACACATTTTAAATGCGTTTTTTTTTTACTACCTATAGTGCTGTATGACTGTATGTGGGTTCTCGTAAATAAATATGCTTCTTTCTCTCTAACTAAAAGTTAACTAACTAACTTTTCCTGTACAAACGTATATAAATGATTTTCGTGTACGTACGTAAATGTATGATGGTAGAGGCTTCTGTCCAATTCTTTCTAATGGCCCTGTTGCTTTACGACAGAAATAGGGGCACTATTTCTGACGTAAAGCAGTAGCTCGTGTAAGTTCGTTTGTTAAAACTTTAACTTAGAAATATACTTTTACAATTGTAATCACCTCGTATATGTTTGCACCTTTTGCGAAAGGCTTTTCAAATTCATATGTTACAATGCATACATATGTATGGCTTAACGCATTACTAGCTTTTTCAAGCGATTTGTACTAAAAAGAACAGAAATCCTCCATAACAGTTCTTTGTTTCCTGAAAAGTAAATGATATGTTAATTATTCTTATGGTCCAGATTTTTTTAGATTTTAGATTTGATGGTGGTAGAGTCTTATGTCGAAGGCTCGCCTGCGGCGAAACCACCAGTCAACCTATTTCTGTCGTAAAGCATCAGTTTGAGAACTATTGTGTTTGAAGGGTGTAGTTAGGCAGAAGGCACTGGACAAGAGGCCTTCCAACTTAGTTCTCTGGAGTAGCAACCCATCCACTTACAACCTCAGATGGGACTATCGTCCTAATTGAGGTTTGGTGTGGGCTGCATGTCCATGGGCTGCAGTGACCACTTAACACTCGGTGACCTGCAATGGCTTTTGAATAATATATATATGTATATGTGTTAATCCCGAACATGGACTGCTTGTTTACGAAGTTTCAACCGAATATGTTCATCGGTTAATAGGTACGTGATTGATTAGCATGTATCCAAAAATTCAAACATCTTCACAAACCAATACAACGCATTACAGACCAATGCTAAGCTAGGTTAGTAGGTACATCTAAGTATATATTGGTAGTATCTATCTTCCATATAAGATAATATTAATCAAACTGTTAATGACACAAGCTTCAAAGTATGCAAATGTTGTTGTAATAAATCACTATGATAGGTAGAGTGAATGCGAGCTCTATCAATAAATTAATACATATGTATAAATAAACAGTACATAATTACTGTCTGCAGTCTCTAAACACGAACCTAATTACTTATACGATGAAATGAAATAAATAAAATTTTAGTTGGTCAAAAGTATGCAATTTATTGTTTACATATTAAAACTAAATTCGTAAGTTTTAAAATAACATTTGTATAAGTGTGTAAGTTGAATGCAATTTAATTGATATAATGCATTTAAAGTTAAGCTCAACCACGCACAAAAACTAAAATATATGTAGGTTTATACAAACCAAGTGACATAGATGTTTGAAAAACATTCCTAACAGTGCATCACGTATTGAAATCCCATTATGAGTAGGGAATTTGAACCGACCGGAAACAATCAGCGGCATGGGACACGTGTAGAGTGTTTAAGCAGGGGTGAAGAACCTACGACCTATGAACGAGCTCCGATAAGCGGAACGCTTCTTATTAATCACGGCTGCATACTTCTGCAGTCAAATCGAGCTTTGATACATATATGTACATACATAACGATTCATCCACCTACAAGCTTTTGGGCTGTATGATGAAATTGGGTAAAGAACAGAAATCAATAGTCCAAAAGTCGTGGCTAAATTAATTAATTAATAAATACTGTTTCACACTCATAGCCCCACAGTAGGATTTAACCTGTGTCGTGGGTGCCATGGACACACACAGAAACCGCACTGAACCGCAATTACTGCACCGCTGGAAATCGAACCCAGGACCCTCCGAGCGGCATACTGCATGTTGCCCACAGCGTCATACGGGTTGTCAATAATTAATGTTTAATTAGCTGATCTTGATAGATCTAATGTAAGATTTTAAAAGGCTAAAGCGAGTGATAATTAATACATAATACGCACATAATTTCGAAAATTTAGTACAGATAATATTTCGAGAAATAGAGGCGCGGTGCGGGATTTAAACCTCGACATACCATAGCGAGCGGGTCGAGATGCTTAACCACTAGGCTATCACTCGTAGTAAAACTGGTATAA
>DWKW01000986.1:0-13977 GCA_018250115.1 Doberes anticus
GCACACAAACACCCAGACCAGGTACAGAAATCTAAATTCATCATTCGAATTTCTGACCCGCTGGGAATCGAACCCAGGACCTTTCAATCGGCAGACCGCACATTCACCACGGCGCCCTTCGTGTCGCTATCAATTATACGAAGTGCAACTGATTGAACTCTATCATTTTATAGATTAAAAAACATATTGAGTGGCCATTGCGACATACATATGTAGATAATTACATTCAAGTGTACTGGGACCGAGGTGATAGTGAGTGGTAGTGGTTAAGAATCTTGACCTTCCGCTCCGGTAGGTCAGGGTTCAAATCCCGGCACGCACCGAAATGAAATGTTATAGAAATATTATCCATTCAAAATCTTTCGAAATGATGTGCGTATTACAAAAAAAAACTTGCTTCAATTCTGAAGGAGGACATCGTAAGGAAACATACATGCCTGAGAGATCTCCATAAAGTTCCACCTAATTTTAAGTGGTACCTGCAGCTCATGGTCCGAAATCCCAAGTGTGGTCGTATGTGGATGCATTGCTTCTACTAGACGTCTCCGGTCAAGTGTTCTGCCTACCCACACCTTTCAAACCGAAACAAAGCAGTGCCAACACTGCTTTACGGCTGAAATAGGTACAGCGGTGGTACCGCCGCAGACGAGCCTTCGATATAAGACTCAACCGCCATCTAAATCATGTTTGACCACTGTCCATTACGTCGCGTTAACTAGGTTTAGTTGTAATTATTAACTGAAGAAGCAATGCTAATTAACTAATTTACGTTACAGTTCAGTGTTACATGCCTCAATGGACCCATTATAGTCAATCGTAAACAGACATATACGAGATCCTATAAACCAATCAGCCGCAAGCCACTTTCCACGTCCGATCAATCGCAGCCTCTTCCTGCCCACTACACTGTCGCTAATGACTAATTACGCTTGTACAATCCCTCCACCGCACTGTATTAGTAGTACTCGAGAACGCAGTATCAGATGCGGGATTATCGACCCTAATGCTTCGATCTACGTTGCAGAATGTTGTTAAGAATGGAGTTCAGACGTTCTCTTCCAAGAGCTTGGCGTTCGCTCATTAAGTATTTAGCGTCATTGCGATTTTATCTTCAATGCAATTTGCATTCTACTCTGAAGCTTTACGGTCTCAATTTCAGTGTGCTGTTCTCTCGACATAGGTCGTGGAGATCGGTCGGTGTGGAAGGTTTCCTGAGGAAAGATATCGGCACGTAATGAGTTGAGTGCCATTCAAAACGTCATTATCTTTGTTCGCTTCGTGATCGTATTGCGGTAGGAAATGCAGTCGTTGTTTTGGTTCCCACTGTATTCTTTTACGTTTTTGATCACGAGAGCTACCATCTTGAATTGTTATGCCCGTAAGAATAGACAGTTAATACTAATGATAGGTTTTTTAAATGGTTCTTTTCTTAGGCTTTGTGTAAGGAAATTCGACTTTTGTAACAATCATCATCAACCCATTATTGTCCCACTGCTGGGTAGAGGTCTTCGCTCAGAGACGAGAGTTTAGGCCATAGTCCACGCTGGCCAAGTGTGGATTGGCGGACTTCGCATTCCTTTGAGAAACAACTTTTGTTACAATGTCACCTTATCTTATGGTTAAGTTAACGAAGCGTATATCAATGCTACCATACCGTCTTTCATAGACACATTGAAATCTTTTTTTTTCTAAGCTGGTTTTTTTTAGTAATTTTTCAGAGCTTTATGATATGGAGATTTAAAAAATGGGAAAAAAATGGGTTATACTTTTTTAATTTGGCCTCAATTAATAGCAGTACATTAAGAAGCAATCAAACTTAGTCATCAGTAGTAGCAAAGACCCTGGATATCTCGAGAAGAGTACGATCTTAAGTTGACTTCAGTCCTATTTAGGGTCGCATGTTGATAACCATGGACTGACTACCTTTTTTTTTGTTTTTCTTGGGGAAATCTTCTATCGCGACGGCGATAGAGGTTTATGCCGGACTCCAACCGGCTAAAACCCCACGGTGTTTCACTCCACGCAAAGCGACGGGGTCAAGGGCGCGCTTTCGCATTCTTCCGCGACCCCGACAGCGTTGGTCCCTTAGGGACCCCTTCTCATTGGTGAGATGAAGCTGGAGTTTCTCCATCCCGCCTGCGTTGAGGAGCGCACGAGAACATCGCGCGCGCATCCTCGACGCCTCCTCGACGACGAAAAAAAATTACGGCGCTGATAAAATTTTTGCAAGTTGAGAATAACAAGTTGAATAAGGAGAGAAGAAATCAAGACTTGTTTTGCATTTAAAGATCAGTTTGAGTAAACAAAATGTTTCGTCTTGACCCTACCTTATATACGTCTAAACGTAGATAGATATTCCCTCTATACGTGTACGTATTATAATTCTAGTAATATCTGGACACTAAGCACACGTGCTGGTCATTATCAACACTAATGAGGGCGCTCTTGCCAATAGCGCTCATTTGCACAGCGACACAGCCGCGACATAACTCTGACGACATTACCAGTGACATAGCCAACTTGTGTGTTATGTGCTCACTTGGATAGTAACATTGACTGCGGTAATATTAAGCCGATACATGAGGCGGATAGATTAGTCTTGACGATAGTGTATGTAGTTTAGATAATAATAAGAATTATAGTCTAACCAGGAATACCTACAATGAAGGCGCTACCATAACACATGTACCTGTGACAAAAAAGAATGGTCCTCGCATAAATTACTTCTGTGGAAATCCTCAATATGGCAAATTTTTCTATAATCCGGGTCAGGCTGTATATGCACAGGTATTTTAAAATACTATTTCAAGTTGCATAGAAAATTCCGAAAGCCTTTTTTTATTAAGGCCGCTAAAATTTTAAAGTTGTAAATGACATACATATCTTTAATATATTTTTAGTTTCTAATATATCCTACACTCCGACCCGATGATCCGTATGGCATAGTAGTGAACATGCCGACCTACCATTCGGAGGGTTCTTGGTTCAATTTCGAGCAGAGCAGAAATTTTAAAGATCAATTTAAATCCCTGCTTCTATTCTGGCTGTTGATAGTGAGTGATAGCCTAGTGGTTAAGCATCTTAACCCCGCTTCGGTGGGTCGAGGTTCGAACCCCAGCACGCACCTCTATTTCTCGAAATACTATTTATTCAAAATTTTCGAAATTATGTGTGTGTTACGAATTGATTATCACTCGCTTTAACGGTGAAGGAAAACATCGTGAGGAAACCTGCATGCCTGAGAGATCTCAAAGGCATGTGAAGTCCGCCAATCCGCACGTAGCCAGCGTGAAATTTTGAAAATTGAAAAAAAAAAGAAAAAAAAATCCTTAAAACGGTAAACAATGTTCAATTCATTTCCGTGACTAGTCACGAATACCTAAAATTAAAATTCAAATTGCACAGTCGGCCCCGGCTATCAATTTGCTACTTGCTAAAACCGAACGCAACCTGATATATGAAGGTCTGGAACTTGTGAATTACTGCACAGACTACGCAACTGGGTCGATCGATAGCGCACTCCTAATAGCGATAAAACAGCCTCCGCGTATCAGATCATTAATTCTTTAATTATGGCGCCGCGGCTTGATCAAAGGTGCCGCGTAACAGCGGCAAATTTGCTTAGATTTTATGCCGGTATGCCTTACTGGGAGGCTAACTTTGTCAATGTGTAAACAGTCAATAAGGGTTACATAATCGCGTGTCAGGTTGCTGAGGTATCAAGCGCATGAAGAATTTTACATATCGGTTCAAATTATTACACACATTGATCACATCTCCACAGATTGATACATCTTCAGATCAGAAACAGAATTATAAAATTTATTAAAATTACTGCCCCGCTGGGACTCGAACCCAGAATACTCTAAACGGCAGACTTGTATGTTGACTGTGCCATATATGGCACATCGTCAATAATGTGCAAAAACTAAAGTTATTTAATCATATTATTAGCATCCGGTTACTACGAGGTTTCGCCCGATGAACTGTTACTGTCAAATAACTGACTTACCGTGACATGAACGGATCGGCAGTGACTTCGAGCTGCAAGTTGTTATTACCTTTGAGTGGACTCTCGTGTTATGCTTCATGTTTTTTTCGTGCCAGATATGTTCATAACATACTGTAGGATACTATAGTATCTGTCTCTGTCATGTTTGTAACTTTTAAGATTACCTAACAATAAAAAAAAAGGAAAAACTAAACTCAGTAAAATATTTTCTTATTTTATTAACTAGCAATGATTATTTAAAAGGCCATGCATAAAAACAAAACTGAAAAAAGTACAATGTCAATGCTATTATAATTATGTAACGGGGCCATGACTTGACGTTGAGAAATTTTGGAAACCTTAATAATATCAACTATTCAGAGGTTTTACATAAAAAAACTATTTATTTTTAAATTTTAGAACGTGTTAGGAATTTTTGAACTTTAAATGCATATTCAAACTGAAAAAGTAAGCATTTGCTAATGCATGTTCAGACTTAAATACTGCGATAAGTTTGAACAAGATCATTACCGTGGAAGCAGAGATATAGCTTGTCCTCCTTATGCTAATATATAACGGCGCACCATCATGTACTCGGGAGGTCAATCATAATGTTTTTTTTTTGATAGAATAGTAAACGAGCATACAAGCCATCTGATGTTAAGTGGTCACTGCAGCCCATGGACATCCACATCTGAGTTTGTGTGTGCATGCGTTGCTACTCCTTAGGACTAAGTTGGATTGCCCCCTGTCCAGTGTCTTCTGCCTAACCGCACCCTTCAAACCGAAACTCAGCAGTTCTCACACTCTCGCAGTGCTGCTTTACGGCAGAAATAGGTGCAGCGGTAGTGCCGCCGCAGGCGAGCCTTCGTCACAAGACTCTACTACCATTAAACATTTGCTCTTTCACTGATATACGGCGGCAACGCCGTGGGCGGTAGTTTAGGCAGACTTAAGTTCTGCTATAAATTTGAGAAAGATAGAAAGGTCGAGTAGAACATGAATTGCAGCATGACCACTCTGTAGCCTGCGCCGTCATTTACTCGGAAGGCCAATTTAAAAGGTTTTCTGTTTTCATCACTCATGTGCGGCGTCAGGGTCGCGTGCCAAAATATGGTATACCTAACCATATATTGTGTAGTAGATAGATACTAAGTTATGCTATAATTCCTTTGATGTCAGGGTAGTTAACGGAGACAGATAAAACTGAAAATGGCTAATTTATTTAAACAAATATAGAAACATTACTCCAGAAAAACATTACTCTCCTACTGGGGCAGTTGGGCAATTATTCATATTCCAAAACATATAAATAGCCAATGATGTAAGCAAAATTTAACCTAATGTGCATTGTCACTGTAGAAGATACTAAAGAGTGAAGTAATGGCAATAAATAAAATTTACTGTAATTTAAACCAAATGTTTGACTAGCAAAAGTTACGTGCTCTGTCAATATTGAAAATTTTGCTTTCACTTTTTGCGACTCCCACATCACGCTTGACACATCAAACCTGTGAAGCATACAACTCAAACGTACATACATTTTGATAGATGCTTAGTAGTAGTAATAGTCCAACTAATATAGCCATTTAGAAATATAAATTTTCTAACGTCAAATAGCGTGTTTAAGCTATTCTAGTAGCATTAATTATCATTGACTTTGTTCAAAGAAGATGAAGTGAGTCCAAAGAAGAAGAAGATGAAGAGCGGAGATTTTCAACTTCTCGCTCTGGTTTGGGTTCAGATTCCAGAATGCATCTCTAATTTTTCGAAGTTAAGGAAATGAATGTGCGTGTTGAATACTAATTATCACTTGCTTTGAATCGTGATGAAACTGAAGCATGAGAGTTCTCCATAACGTTCTCAAAAGACATGTGGAGTCTGTCAACTAGAACTTGTCCAGTGTAGTCGGTTAAACCCCTCTGCGATGAGACCTGTGTCCAGGGGAACGGTAATGGGCTGCAGTGACCACTCAACATCGGGTGGCCTGCATGCTCATTTCCTATTCCATTTGAATAATAAAAAAGTGGTTTGTTGTTGGTGATTTATCTAAATATCTTCATTACCTAACGGAATGAAAAAAAAACTAAAACTAACTAAGAAATATAACTGTTAATTGCAACTCATAAACCAATGCCTTTATGTTTTGCTGAACTCAACGTTCAAACTAACTGCACGGTTATGATTTAATTATTTATCGAATGATCTTGTGGTCTTATTTCGAATCGTATATCGATCATGTACGTAAGAGTTTCCTTAAGTTAGTTGTTCGGAAACATCAAACGCCCGCTTTGCTACCGCCGCGCCGGGCGATGCCGACAAATTGTTATTGAGTAGAGCGGTCCGATACGAAGCGATACTGCGGGCGGAGGTCAGCGAAGCCTCTTTATCGAGTGCACTTGCGCGACCGGACTACTAAGTTGGGTAAACACTTGTATTTGTACGCAGGCTACTTTGATCATATAGATTTTTTTTGTTAAAGGGAGTTGCAAATCAGCATGCGCGTTACTGTTGTTACAGCTCATGGACATCCATCTAACCTCAAATAGGTCCGAAGACCTATCTGAGGGCGTCATGGAAGCGTTGCTAATTTTTAGGAAATCTTAAATTGGAATGCCTCCTGTCTAGTGTACTCTGGCTTACCGACCTTCCAAACCGAATCATAGACATACATATTGATGCTTTACGGCAGAAATAGATGTATTAGTGATGCCGCCGTAGGCAAGCTTCTTCTATGACTTACATGACTTACATGAGATTCTTCTACCATCAATAATGACACAAACCCAAGTATTCATGCAACAGGCAGTAATAGCGTAATAATAATAGTAATAGAAATGTCATCCGGGTCCGAGTTCGAATTCCATCGCGTACCTCAAAGAAATATCTTCATAAATAAGTAATAAACCTATTAGAAGTTATCACGTGCTTTGCGGCGAAGGAAAACATTATGAGGAAACCGGCACGCTTTCGTACTTAAGGCATGTGAAATCCAGCAATTCGCACAGTTAGCGTCGTCGACTGTGACCTAAACGCTACTCATCATTATGAGAAAAGCAGTGACCATCACTGGGACGGTAATGAGTATTTAAAAGTAGTCGAAACCGACATTATAAGTCAAAGTATAATGTACTTACGTACATCTAACAAATTTAATTACCAACAGGTGAGTATTTATCGAAAGTAATATAATTAGCGTGGCAAATATCGCGCCAGGATTATTACTTAGGCGGAATAGCACTTTTCCCTGAGGAAATCGGAATAAATTGGCAGTTATATATAAATATTTTAGCAATTATTTTGACTTTAATAGAATTGACTTCGTATGAACTGAAAAATACTATTGTACGACTTATTTTTTTTCATTATTTTCGTATATATTGCTTGAAACGTGGGAATAAACAGCGAAAGGAATATCAGAATACTTCGCTGCGAACGGTTTCGTACATAGACAGGCACGCTGGCCAAGTGCGTACTAACTGCACATGCCTTGGAACCTAGAGAACTCTCTGGCATGCAGGTTTCATTCCTCACGATAATTTCGTTCACCGTTAAAGTAAGTCATAATTTACTTCTAATACGCAATAACTTCGAAAAAGTAGAGAACCTTGCAGTAATTCGTACCCTCAGCCATTGGAATGGAAGCTCAAAATTCTTATCTCCAGACTATCACTGTTTCTTATTATCAATTTCCTAAATATGCAAGATCTGTCAAAACCGTTATGAAAGAGACGTAGAGTTGTTTTACATCGCATTAAAATTCGAAGAAAAATTTTAATTGTTTTAAATCGTTGTAAAACATACAACTATATTACCTCCGTGATAAACTTGCTACCTTGAATAAAATGAAAAACGTCAAGTTACATCTTCAAACTATTTTTAAAAACTTAGATCTGAGCAGTAGGTGTACGCTGCGCTGCATTTCAAGCCTTTCCGTGTTTAACAAAAACCCAAGGAAATAAGCACTACGTATTTTGGTAAACTAAATAAATATTGGAATATTAATTGAATGCGAAACCAACTAATGAATCGAACTTCAAATGAATTTTCCTTTTACTTATGGTGAAGCTTGTTAAATTTTTTTTATACGCTACAGATGAGTTAGGTTAAGAAAGATGAGTTATAAATGCCTAATATCCACATTCTTCTACTCCCTACTTCCTAAGAATGTATTCTAAGAGCCATGTATTAAAGGAATAAAAGCCTAGTTTTTAAGCCCTCCGGTCTAACTGGCTTAAATCATATCGGTTAGTAATAATACTATTACTA
Organism: Doberes anticus; assembly: GCA_018250115.1. Taxonomy (NCBI): domain Eukaryota; kingdom Metazoa; phylum Arthropoda; class Insecta; order Lepidoptera; family Hesperiidae; genus Doberes; species Doberes anticus. Next base: position 8,261 of record DWKW01000986.1, read on the forward strand.
TGGAAGGAAGATACAATACAAGCTGGCAGACGCAATCTCAAACAGATTTTAATCAGGATGAAGGGCTTAAGAACATTATATTGACACACGCATCTTGGTATCATAGGTTCTGTCTACAGTTTGATTGTCAGAAGTCGAACGAGATCTTTTTTTCTAAATGGCGGGTTGCTGTTGCCCTACTGGGCTTGACAGCTCCACCGGGCGTTTGTGGCAAATCCGATCATCGTAGATGTTTTATGACGGCGCATTGAATTAAATAAAGGTATGCAACTGACATTTGCAAATCAATCACTTGCAAAGAATGGATGGTTTATTTTGATAGCGCTCTCCAAATTTATTTGCTCATTATTCATAACTGTTTCTGGCAAAACTAACTTATTAATAAAACGAGTTTTAAAACATGAAATGTTATGAAAATTTATGAAAAGTTTTTGGAAAAGTATTGGTATAAAATGAATCAAAAACATTAGTGATAACTGTTGTTTATTGTTACTCTAAAATTATGTACTTTGAACCGTAACAGCTTTTATTCCAGATCAGAGAAACAATATTCATATGCTTAACTAGATATTTTATGCTTTCTTTTGCTTCGATTCAAGTAGTTGTATTTTATATTCTATTCTAGTAGTAGAATACTAATATTATTAAACATAAACATATTTTCATAAAATATTTTGAGCACGTAATCATACTCTTACACATTGATTAAAGCGTTGGGTGTGTTCAATGAAAACAAAATTCCCGAAAAGATTTTGCTGCTATTAGAAATCTCTAGAAATATCTAGAAGACTATATAACGTCAGTCACATTTTTCATAAATACGTGAGCAATCTAAAATCAAATAGGCATTTAATTGAGTTAACATTTATCGTAGCGCAATGCGAACTTGGATCTACGGAGCAGGCAGTTTGTCAATCAGACGTCAAGTATTAGGGCCAACGTCAATTATACATCAACGATAAATCCTCACATATTTACCATGTGAATTTATTACCTGAACTCAGTAAAGGCTCATCCAGACACTTCAATTTCGCACTCAATCGTCAAATAGGCGGACATTCGATGATTGAGTGCGTAAAGCGAAATTAACTGTCTGGATGATCAACGATAAAATCACGTCTTTTAACTGTGAATTTACCATCTGAACTCTGTAAAGACTAATCCAGACTCATGAATTGTATACTTGTCTATTCCTAACTTGAGTATTCCTCTCGACCTTAGGAAATCGAGGCCAGCCTATTTGATGATTGAATGCAAAATTTAAATGTTTGGATAGGCCCCAAGACTTAATCTCGTATTCGCTTTCATGAATGTTTATGAGCTGTATTATTAAAGTGGAGTTTAACATTACTTTCGCCGTTCAATAAGATATATTTCAAGGACTCTCAAAAATATGTTATTTAAATTTAGAAGTTTGACTGATGGATTCACAAAAATGAACATAAGGACATCTCAAATTGTATAACTTCTTCCTTTTAAAGCCGGCAAAAAATAATGGGAAAAACAGAGTTTTCTTAATTTTTTATGAAATCCGAGCTTAATTATGTTAATATGAAGACTACTAGATTGAATATCCCCGCTTCCACTTATTCTAAACAGTTCTAACTTTTAAATCACACGATTTTAAAATAATTTCCTAACTAAAATTTATACTGGTAAAGGTTATAGTTAAAGGCAAAAGCTACTATTGAATGAGCCTACTCAGATCGTGAAGTGTTCTGAAAGCCTTGATAGATCTGAATGGCGCACACCTACAGTGTCTCAATGTGAATTTAAATATAACTGTACACACTATAATAGTATACAATTACGCGGTCACTTGTACAGGGGCTTGTGATATTAACTTGGAATGATTCAATCGGCGAAATACATTAAGAGTATTATTTCTAAAACACATGGACTATATTGGCATTGACGTTTTCATTTGGTGCTACAAACATTAATAATGACAAGCATTGATAACCTGGCGGTTTGAAATTTGCCGCTCCGGTGGGCCCGAGTTCGAATCCCAGCATTCACCTTAATTTTTTTAAAGTAATGCATGCAAGTCTATCAATCCGCTCTTGGCTAACGCGGTGGACTATGTTTTAAACCCTTCTCAAGTTGAGAAGAGACAGTGACCATCCAGCAGTGTGACAGTAATGTGTTGATGATGATGCTTACCTTAATAGTATGTATTTATAAATCTGTTGTATTTTGCCGAACTCGTGTGTGACGTCACATTTGTATACGTATATGCCTTCAGCTAAAATTTTCTATCATTAATAATACCATATACCTGCTATATTTATACCATGCCATATACTATAACTATGTCGAAAGTACAAAAAATAAATTGTACATGGGGTAAATATTAAAACGATAACATTTTTGTAATTTGATTTACTTAAAGTTGTATTTGGTTTTTTGAGTTTCACATGTTCGTTTAAAAGCTGTTTTACAAAGGAAACATTATTGTTATAATGATGTGACAGCACGAGATTAATTAGCCAAGAAAAAGCAAAGCAATCCACGAAACGGAAAACTGGTGTTATATAGAACAGAAATAACGCCGGCCTTGAGCTATTATTTAATTTTAATGTGTATTGGGTGTGAACATTCACCAGACACATGTGTGCATATGACGCGCTTTCAATATAAAAATTCAGATAGTTGTGCAATTTATTTGGTACTGACGCTACGGATTTCAAATATAATTATTTTTACAGCGAACACGCGCTTTTTGAATACAAAAATTGACCGGAAAATAATTGAAAATAAAACTTGAACGTGCAGAGTGTACGTGTGAATACAATCTGAAATTTTGCTTTAACCACGTATTAAAAAAAATATTAACGGTATAGCAAACGAGAACACAGGCCACCTGGTGTGAGGTGGTTAATACAGCCCATGGCCGTCCACATCAAACAGGATCGAAGTGCGTGGATGCGTTGCTACTCCTAAGGATTAAGTTGTAATTTCTCTTATCCAGTGTATTCTGCCTAACCGCACCCTTCAAATCGAAGCAAATGTAGAAAAAGGCTTTACGGTACGGAGGTAGTGCATCAGCAGAAGATTACCAACATTCAAATTTGTATTTAGAGCACTACGTAACAAAATTTGGAAGCGTTTACAATAACGTTTTTATTTCAGCGAACCACTATTTTAGATCTTCTAATATAATAGGTATATAAATAGTAAGATTGTCGAAAATTATAAAATTACGTATTATTTGAAAATATTTGTACTATGATTTTAATAAAAAAATTCATAGATGTTTATCTAGCTAGTTTATGAGACCACATCGACGTTCATTTTATACGCGCAGTAAAGCTATTAATGTTTTGAACATGAGTTATTAACCGGAAAGTCTTCTAATCGGGACTTTGATAAATCAATGTCAATGATAAAGTAAGCGTAGGCGTAGACAAAAAATCTTCGCTATGGTACCTCGTACTGTGATTTTAGTAACGTTACGCTTGAGTGCCAGTGTTAAATAACTTTCGTATAAAACAATAGTTAAGTCTTTTTCGAAATAACGGTACAGAAAAAATATTTTCTTGTTAACTATGAGTAGGTACAAGAGATGAACATTTTTTTACTCTTAGGTTTTAAGTGAGTGTTTTAATTCCGTAGTCGTGCAATGTTTCGTACATTTAATTATAACACTTAATTTACATGTAATTGTATTTAGTGATCATAATTCACGTATTTGTTTTACCGAAAAGGGGTAAACATGTCGAGGAAATATTAATGTAAAATCTCTGCACATATACGCATCTAACAATTATATGTAGAGAGGTGATGAACTAGACGAAGGATTGTTCGCTCGATGCTTAGTCAGTAGTGAATATTTGAATAAAAACAGAATGTTGACATATAGAAGTGAACTAGCCAGAACGATATATAGAACAGATGTTCTATCTCACACTGCAAGGAAAACAGACTTTTAACATTAAGTCCTTGGTAATTAATTCTTTGCCCATTAGTCATTTGGTTCGAGGTATTACTTTAAATGTTTATTTTATTTTATTAGCAAATAAGCATGCAGGCCACCTGATGTTAAGTGGCGTACAAATAGGACCGGCGCGGCGTCCTACCTGTGGTTGTACGTGAATAAGTTCTTATTCTTCAGTACTTACACGTAATACTTCCTTTTCAGTGAACTTTGCTTTACACCGAAACAACGCTGTGCTCATAGTGCTACTTTACGTCATAAATAGCTGCAGCAGTGGTGCCACCTCATGCCAGGCTTCGACACAAGACTCTACCACCATCAGTTATATTTTTATTAGGTGCACAGAAACACCGACAAGTAAATGTGCGTAAAAATATGTAAATATGTTTATTTACCTTCCGCTAATGTGCTAATACTTCGTTCGTATTATTATTTCAAAAACTTTTAGTATTGGTCCGATAGCCGTAAAGTTCGACAGATTGCTCCGGATGTTTAAAATTTTGGCGTTATTCCAATTAGCTAAGGTGTGAAGTAACAAAATGTTGGATTAGTGGTAGGAAGATAAATTATAATACGCTTCGAAAAGAATATAAATCATTTTCATATGCCTGTCCTGGACGAATTGAAAATATGTATAATTTTTCGAAAGAGCAATTAGCTCTTACTTAAAAATGAAACATATCACATTATTGGCCTTTCCCTGTGTCATTTTAAGCCTCGATTTATAATTAAAAAATACAGGAATTTAAAAAAATCTAACATAAGAATAAAAAATAATATAAGATCGTGTACATGGGAAAAAAGAAAGTCTGATAGATCTGTATTCCAATTTTCACTCGAATCTTTTCAGCCATTTATTGTGATCGTTGAGTGTCATCATGATTGTTTACATTACATTGTACTACATTTTACTGTGATTGGGTAACAAACATCCAAACATTTACAATTTTATGATACGAAAGATACGATTAGCGTACATTTTAAAAAAGTAATTGAAAGTGTACATTTCGTTACATTTCGGTTTAGCTCATAAGAAATGTATCCTGGATGTCATTAAAAGAATTGAATTAAACAAAGTGTAAAGAAATTATTATCCAATTTTTTTTACTATTCATAAATACTTATGTTACATCTAAATATTATAAAGAGATTAAGTAATAATTAATTAATGTATAAAATAAATCCAAACGTTTTACTATAAATTAAAAATACAACTTTTACAAAATTTTATAATAGCAGGAAAACTAGCAATATATTTCCGGGCGAGTTGGCCTCATGGCCTCGCCTGTCAAAAACGCTACACCCATATTCTTAATTCACTATGAAATCCATTAACAATTGAATGCAAATTAATAAATCAATTAATACACGAGCGCATGCTTGAATGGGCCACTTATAAAGCATGTATATGTATATACCTGAATTACGATTATGTACCTCAATGAACCCAGTTTTGACTATAATTATACATTGCTGGAAAATTTTCGCGAGAGATTATCAAATCAAAGATATGGAAAAGAGATAAAAATAGGAGGAAAATAGCTAAAATGATAAGGATGTTTAAAATTTTTAAACGAAGTATGAGTGGAAAAGCATGAAAAACTTGTCATTTACAAAGATGTTATGGATAATATTTATCGACAAATTAGGAACACACAGTTTTAACAAATTTTCTAAGGAATAGCTCTCCTTTCAAACCAGCAACGCATTGGCGGCTCCTCTGGTGCTGCTCGTGTCTATAGGTGGCGGTGACCACTTACCATCGGGTGGCCCGTCTGCC
>DWKW01000987.1:0-13965 GCA_018250115.1 Doberes anticus
AGGACTCAGCTTGTCCAATTATAGATGTTTTCACTAAGAAGAGGCCACCCTCCAGCTGGTTCGTAAGTGCTTCGGGTCGTCTTTATAAATACTAAGATATCGCAATCTCATGATATTTATTTAGATATAGTATCGGTAGTATTAGTTACATTGGTCATTATTATTATTTGTTGATGTATACCAACAAATACACGGTATTAATTAAATTTAATTATTTATTTACACCTATGTCGATATACCTACATTCTTCTACAGGATAAGCAATAAACAAGAACATAAAGACAAGAAATAAACAATTTAACAATACATTTTCGTACATGATAAGAAACTATAGCCTGAAATAATGGAGACAAAAGACTTACAAATGAACATGAAAGCATTAAAACAGTTTTTCTTTTTGCCATTTGCAACGATACTTATACTTTCGTTTCTAAATGAATGCGCCTGTAAATCAACTCCCACTCTCAATGATGAAATGAAAACAGTATTGAGCACACAAACGCCATTAGCTGGCGATTTTAAACTCGTGACAACGTCAAGAGTTAACCCGACAAAAGTCACAATACCTTTGTCTACTGCATCCTTAGCAACAAGGGAGAGTATTAAAACAACAAAAGCGTACGCTGTTACTGAAAGGCCGAAAAAAGCTCACAATTTCACTTCTGGAGTTTATACGAGCACAAAAGCGCTCGTGAAAACTGCAAGAAAGCAAAAGCTAAACACGAGTAGTATTGCGCTCGGGAATGGCTCACATTCTTCAGCACGGCTTCAAGATCGTCCGGGGGCCATAGATTGCGATCTGCCAGTCCTGCCTAGAGAATCGCGTCTGTGGAGAGGCAATGAAACGCATGAGTTGAAGCTTCCAGTCACGGTAAATATTATCCTGTTTTTAAGGTTTAATACTAATTTTCTAATCCAGAGATCTAAAGTCTAAATCTATACATCTAAATCTAAAGTTATCATTGTTAACCATTATGATATACATTTTGTTATACTTCATAAAATAATTCCTGTTTAACAACACACTGCTGTGTTTCGGTTCGTAGAGGAAGTTGTACTGGACAGGAAGCATTCTAACTTAGTCCTCAGGATTAGCAATTCGATCCCATTTAAGGTTGGTTGTAGCATGCATATGTCCATAGATTGCAGTAGCCACTTAACATCAGGTGTCTTGCAAGCTCGTTTGCTATTCCGTTAAAAAAACTGATACGGAACTTCCAAACGCTTGCCATACAATCAAACCTTTTGGTCGTTTAATGTGAGATTTTCTCAAGTTTCTACTACAAGTTATTTCGTTCCAATGTAAGTCTATCCATGTGCGGGTAGGTACTCAAAACAAATAGACTTGTAGCCACTCATATAATTCTAAGAAGGAAAGGTAATTAAATTGTTTTAGAGTAAGTAACATAAGTTATTACTTACTACTCTTCAAATTGGATTATTATTTTTGTGTGTGGAAAAATAAACCATTTACGTAACTAACTAGTTCTGTTCCAAATAGTTCTACTAAATATATTACTTTATAACTAGAATTTTTAATATTTTGGTTTCACTACAAAAAATTGATAGAACCGGGCGCGGTTCTAAGGAGGGGGAGAGGTTAAAGAGGTCATGACCCCCCCAAAATTGTTATTGTCAAATTGCAAAACCTTAAAAAGATTGTAAATTTACGAAGTTTAAAAAAATATCAACTACCTACTTAAATTATCTAAACAATTAAATCAAAAATATACATTAAAAATAATTTTGAATAAATGGCGCATTCAAATCTAATTTACTCGACATATCTTATTATTACTATGACCCCCCAAAATTGTATGCTGCGACCGCGCCTGGGTATAACTATTTTCAATGCGACATACCTACTCTTTCTACTACAATATTCTTATTCACATAAGTTTGATCGTGACAGCAGCAGGGAGCGAAGCGAGGTCAAATACATAAACCATAAATCGTCTAAGCGTAGGAGAAACCGAGAAAGGGGGAAAAGGTTTTTTGCTTCACTAGTTCTGTTTATTACTTTTGTAAAAGGAAAATGTCTAGTCTGCCTTTTATCGTGACACGTATAATATGTGGTATTATTTATAAATTTCAAAGCTACGATAATTATTATGGAGCTTGATTTTTGTAGTAACATGTTGTAGCTGATAAACAAAAATGTTTACATTCATAATGACTGCTTTTTGTCATTATTGTGGTGAGTTTTCTTACACATGAGGCATTTTCTTTGTTTTTTATGTCATAAGAGTAGTCAACGTGTATGCAGATTACATGATGTTAAGTGGTCACTGCAGCCCATGGACACCCACATCTAGTCTCAAATAGGTTTGAAGTCCTTTCTGAAGTTGAACGCAGATGCATGTTGCTGAGGACTATGTGTCAATGCCACCTGTCCATTGTAGCCTGACTTATCAAACCTTTATTAAAGCAGAAATAGGTCAGCCATGTGTTACTGGTGTGGTAGTCGTCCACCAGTCGCAGTACAATTTTGGTTTGATAATTTGATAATTCTTGTGGAATAATTTGAATTATTACATTTCTATACTATAACCATAGCTTTTCCATTTAATCAAGAGGCCAATTAAGTAATGTTGATGTTGATGACTCTGTAATTAAATAAAACGTATAGATTAATAGATTAACAGCAAATTATGCATTAAAACAATAAGTAGGTACCTACAAAACTTTTGTAGTTACGAGAAATGTACGATCAAGACAAGAAGAGGAGAATCTCTTAGTCGCCCTCAAGGGATTACTAGAGGAGCCAAGACCACGAAGGCTGCAAATAAAGTTGTAACAGAAAAGTACCATTTTCTGTTATTTATCTATTAATTATCCGGTAAACATAATTTTATTTAAACTCTATTTTATGGTTTGCGGGCTTAATCAAATAGGTAGACCTACCTAACCATGCGTAACGAATTAAGTACCTACCAGAGCATAATTGGCGAATACGTACAAAAAATGTTTTCAATTAACGCAAAGGTTGCCTTGATAAATTAATGTGTGTGTGTCTTGCGGTGTGGATGACGGAGGAGTGTGCGAGCGGTCGAAGCGGGGTCGCTGCGACGGGTGCGGCCGACGAGGAGTGTCCCCCGGTCATCGTTTCGTGGGAGGGCTCCGCGGACATTCAAAACGGAGACATCCTTATCGTTCGCATCGGAGACTCATCGTTGTTGAATATCTTCGATCATGTCGATGCGAACACCAAAACGCTCGACACGAACTCATCACGCGTCGAAACAATGAGGTAGGGTTATACTTTTATTTATAGAAGCCCCGTGACCTATTTGTATAGTGAGCAGTGACCTGGACAATTAGTTAACACATTGCTTACATGCCTCGTTGGTTCAAAAGACAGATCTATTTCTATAAGTAACCCTTTGCAGGTCCCATCATACGCTTTTTCAACCAGCGGTATACCAGGTTACTCGGCAAGGGCACGAACATTGTGATATCTCTGATGGAATGCTGCTAGACATCACTCCGCTGGATGAGCGTGGTGCAAAGCTTTTTACGCTGTATGACAAAGACCTCACGGATGGTGTTAATCTTCTAATAGGTAACCACTAGAAACATGAATACGTAATATATAGTCCCGTCTGTGGGTCCAATCAATGCAAACGAGATTATTACGGTTAGTCCCACATGTGGAATATCCAATGAGAAACATTTAAATATTCATAACATTACAGGGGAGTGTTTACAAATTGACTGTTTAGCTTGATGATATAGGTACCTACCTACAGTGAATACATTTACTACGCTTTAGTAGCTTGCCTAGGAGAGACACTGATTTGACTGATAGAAAAAGCTTTCGGGCATTACGTTTGCCCATAGTAGTATGCGTATATTGATACAATTTCAAAAATGAAAGTTAAATCTTAACTCAAAGTTTGTCGTACAATCTATCGGTACTTTTTATTGCTAATATACCTACTATACTGAATTATAATTTCCCAGTTGTTTCCGAAAATTGGGGATCACAATGCGTTCGTTTGAAAGTAACAGTAAAGTCAGATAACTGCGGCGAAGCTCAAGACTGTTCAGGAAAAGGCGTGTGCTACACCAACGTGTCCATGGTAATGTACTAGGCATTTAAATTGATAAGTCATTAGTGGTAATGTAGTGTCAGGTTTATTAATGTGGTGTGTTCGCAGGAGGGTTACGAGTGTCAGTGTTGCGCCGGGTATGTCGGCTCGCACTGCGAGGAGCGGGACGCGTGCGATCCATCACCGTGCTTGAATAATGGGATATGTATCGACCTCGCTAAACCTTTCAATGGTGTCAACTATCGCTGCCTTTGCCCATCCGGTAATTGAAAGTTTAATTTTATTGACTAATAGCTTTGGTATTCTCTAGATTATTGCTCCGAGTATACATATATGGACGCAAACTAATAATAGATACTCATAAATTTGCTAACACATTTGAATTAATAACGAAGTTTCATCGAAGACACACGCATAATTAATTTGCGTTTCGTGTTAGAAAATTAGATTATTAGGATTAATAGATACATAAATTGATAATTTTAATAAAGGTGCATACAATTTATAAACATTTTATCGTAGGCTTCACTGGATTCAAATGCGAAAAAGACCCTTGCTACTGGGCGCCGTGTTTGAACGGCGGTTCCTGCATGAGCATGACCATGAATGGCTCTACAACCTTCCACTGCGCGTGCACAGATGGGTGGACGGGCGTACACTGTGAATTTCCTGCCACGGGTGGCGCTTGCGCATCAAAACCTTGTGTAAAAGGGATATGTGTCGAACAAACAGACAATGACGATGACGGACCCAAATATCGCTGCTTCTGTGAACCTGGTACGTAGAGTAAAGCAGTTTAATTTTACAAAGTTACTTGCATATTGGAAACCAATTATCACTTGCTTTCTGGTCAGGAAAACATAGTCATGAAACCTGCCTCCCTGGAAGTTACCCATGATGGTTTAAAATGGAATGTCGTTCACCAATCCACATTTGGCTAGCGTGATGGACTATGCCTTTAATCCTTCTCATATCTGAGAGGAATGGGTAGCAGCATGAAGATAATTGTTGATGATAATGAAAATGAAGCGGAGTTTCAATTCATTAACCAGTTGACTCTACATTTTATATATTTATTGAACAAAATATAATCAAATTTTATTTAAATTATAATCGACAAAACGTAAACGTTAATTATAATTGTGGTCGTTAATCACGAATTACATTCTTAAAACGATTTACGAAACCTGCTGGCAATTTTAGAGATCTGAAAGTATAATCAAAAAGAAAAATGGCTCAGCAATTTGTGATCCAATGCTGGTATGACTGCTTCTTGCTACTTCAACGGGAACTAGATTGTTACATTTTTTATGGTAGCGCTGCGCATCCACGGGAAATCTAATGGCCTAGAATTTCTTTGCTAACGCGCGCTGTAAACGAAACCATTTATGCTTTTAAAGCTCAAGTAAGATAAAAGCTTTTGTGTTGATAGTTTATTTTCCTCGGTGTCTTGTATTTACTACCGTTAACGGTGTACTGTATGAATAAGTCGAATACGCAGTTCATTCCTATTCGTTTAAAATCAGCCTAGCGCTCTCGAGGGTCCGGGTTTAGATCCATCTTTCTCTAATTTTTCGAAGTTATGTGCATTTTGGAAACGAATTATATCACTTTTCGGCGAAAGAAAGATTACGTATTGGATAAGAATAACCCCCCAACCAAACCTCGCTATATCTTAAATTTAGCGAGCCGTATGAAATGTGAAGAATACTGGAAAATGATCGATATTTGGAAAAGAAGGTTATAGGCAGAGGACGACCCCGCTTAGTTGCCCATGACCAACTTCGTTGATCCACACAACCAGGTGAACAGTTGACCGTATCGGCGGGAGACGTATTACCCGTCCCATCTATTTCACGAGAAGGGCTATATTGTTCCTGTCAAGGTGTGGGACGGTGATGGGTTGTTAATGATATAAATAAGTATGCTAAATAATCGACTGTCGATAAAATTTCGGTAGTCTAATGTTGAAGGTTCGCCTGCGAGCACCGCTGGGCTTCGATTTAAAAAATATAGTTAGGCAGAATACACTGGACCGGAGGCATTCCAACTTATTCCTCAGAAGTAGCATCCAACGTTGCGTCCAACCTAAGATAATTCTCCGGTTCTACTTGCGGTTAGGATGTGGATGTCCATAGGCTGCAGAGACCACTTAACACCAAGTGGCCTTCATGCATGCTGAGTATCTAATATGGCATATATATTAACGAAGGTATAGGAAATAACAAAAAAATACGACTTAACAACTGAAGTATGAATATTTCCCCATGAGGAAATAACACGTAAATATAGTGAGGCCATTGAGAGAGTATCATCATATATAACGGTTTTAAATCATTAATGTGTTTAAACAATCTCGTTTGTGAACATTGGGCAAGCGAATGCCTGCCAGTGATTTATTTGAAACTGGAAGATTGCCCACAGTTCTCCGCAGTTCCCTTCCTCGACCGCGGAACCGCTATTCATTTAAGATAATTTATACGTGTTTTTATGACGTTAATTTGGTAAACAATCGTTTGTGGCAGTGTACCTACCTTGATTTATGCAAATAAATAATGTACCTCCATGGAAACTTTGCTCGCTTGTGATTTTTAACTATAAACCATTTATTTAGAAATATCCCGAAATACCTATTTTATTATTTATACAATAAAGTTAAATTATAGTTCGTATTAATTTTCGTCCCTTATAATAATCCCTTATTATTTCGTCCTCAGATGAATTTTATATAAAATCAGGGTAGCTAATTATTATCAAAACTTTTTTTTGCTATTTCAATAGTTCCAGTGTGCCATTAATGTATTAGAACAATTTTAAAACAAATTATAAGATGACTATCAAAACGCTTTTGTAGATTTAGAAAACACGCTAAAATTATTTACTACCGAGTTGAATTATATCGGCACAATCTGAGAGAACTTTAATAAAAGGCATTCAATGTTTTATGAAACAAAACAATATTTTGAAACGTGTATATTAAAACCCTTTTTGCTCAATCAGGCTTGTTTTTAATGAATCAATAACCACTTTGCCAAACAATGGAAATAAGACGTGGCTTCGCAATATCGGAATTAGAAAGGGTTTTCCAGTCGTAAATAAAACGGGTGAATTAATCAAGTGAGTTGTTTTCCACACAGAAAAAGAAATTTGGAATGAATGCGAGCAAACAGCCCTCCCAGGGTCGGATTGTCTTTCATCAAAGAAATTTGTAACTTGTGTATTTGTACAGAACTCTTATGTGTATGTCGCACTTCGACATGTTGTTAAACATTATAAATTATGGCGTATATTTATGAAGTATTATACGATATGTTGGATGTAGTGAAATGGGATAATTGTGTTTGCGTTCCGAACCCTCAAAATTAAATTAGACTGCCTTGTGTGCCAGAGCATTACAGAGCGTCTTTCGCTTCCTTTAGACCTGAAAACCAACATTGTTATAGGAATAAGTAGCTTAACCTTTTCACTTAAGTTTAAAACAGAAAACAAAGTTTCACTGTAATTCCTTCTTATCGTAACTATTATCCAATCTAAAGAGTTTTATATGCAGACTAAGGTGAAGAAAATATGTTTTTTCCGTGAGCTTTATTAGAAACTTAATGAGATTTTCATTGTCTACATAAAAGATAAACGTTTATTATTAGGTACATTGTAAGGTATCAACCGCCTATGTCAGTCTGTACCCTGTTTCTATACTGCCATTATAGCTCCCTCCGACTTTATAATGTTGGAAGGGTGTGGTTGCACGCACAAGGTTGTCACGTATACACGTGCCGTGCCACCAAGCTCACCATACTTATCTCTTACATATATCGAGCGATAAGATGTGACTAACATTGAATCGAAAATGTGAGTGATATTTTGTTAGCTACTTCCCTTAGAAAGTTGTACGTTTTATTATAAATACCGTTTAAAACTTTGTTTTTATTCACGCTTTGATACAACGACTTCGGTTAGTGATTAATAATCTCGGAACTCTCGCTCCGGTGTATCGGGGTTTCGAATCCCGGCAATCCCGGCATCTAATATTTATAAACTATATGCGTATTACAAATTAGCTATCACTTGTTTTAGTGGTGAAGAAAAACATCGTGCAAACTAAGACTAACGAGCTATTGTAAGTCTGCTATTCAGCACTTGGCTAACGCAGTGGACTAAGGTCTAAACTAATTTCACATCTAAGTTGAGACCCGTGCCCAGCAGTGGGATAGTAATAGAATGATAATGATGATGACTACGGTTTTATACACAATTGTTTTTCGGGTTCAGCAACTACTTTCTCGCCCTCGATGTTCTAATAGGCAGTGATCTATTGGCCTAGTGGCCGATCAGCAGTGGCTGATCGGGGGCCGGTCATCGATCTCCGACAATTACACCCCAAAAACATGGTCCGATAACACTCAAGAATCCTTCATAGATATGATTGTAATTATAGGATACACTGGTGAGAAATGTGAGGTGGAGTACAACGAGTGCGAGTCGTCGCCGTGCGGGAACGGCGGCACCTGCACGGACCGCGTGGCGGGCTTCGAGTGCGCGTGTGGCCGCGGCTACACCGGCAACACTTGCCAGCTAAAGGTCAGTTAAGGATTTTACTCCATTGTTCATTATTATTTACTTGACTGCCACTATTTAAAGTACAGCTACTTAACGATTACATTTCATTGTTTAATATATTCTACTTAATTTTATTATAAACTTTCTACTTAATTTTTCCCTACGAACGAACGAGCGGACATTCTCCGTTATTTTACCTTGGAAAAACCTTAGCGAAAAGGTTCCTAAAGGTTCCTTCATGAGCAAGGGTGCGCTGAATAACGTGCCTTTTTGATAAATTGAACAAGACGATCAAAGCTGTCTTTTTATGGCGTTTGTATGTCAAAACAAAAGTTGTACAATCGCTTAATACTTACTAGGTAGTTTCTGCTCGTAGTGTCGCACGAGTGAACGAGATGAAATTTTGCCAAGTTTCATTCAGCGGTAACGCATTATTGAGTAACTAAGATTCAAACCTCATAACAAACTCATAATAGTATGATATAATAATAATAATTTAGTATAATGAAATCGTAGAAAAGCCAAGCCTATACGGTTAATATTTTAATACCAGCGCTAAAGTCACGCTACTGAGTCTAAAAATACAGTTTTCAATTGTTTTATCTGTTTGTCTGCGTGTTTGTGCAATAAATCTAATCTCAAAACAAATTGGAACAGAAAACGTAAGTCAGATTTAACAAAAAAATGTACATACATGTTACTTAGTTACATACTGAGGGGTCACGAGGTCTTCTTCCGGTTCCGTGCCGGGACCGTGCGATTTATTTTTCTGTTTGTCTTTAAAGTTCCGAGATCCAGGATCCTAACCGAGTTTCGTTAAAGTGACTTGAAACGACATAAATAATTACATGATATTTCTCATACGTATATAGATACGTCACAGTATTAGGTATTTAATTATTATATATATTTATTACAAATTACTGTATATATTTATTCAAAATATATGTACCGTACTAATGTACAAATAATTCTGAAAGCACGGAAAATAATGTAAATTGCTAATCGGCATATTAGTTGCTGAAATATGTGAATGAAGTAGGTATCTGTTATAATATCTGTGGTTGGCTACAAATACAGAAGGTATATTCCATTACCAATATTTTCTTTCCTTTCCTTGTCTGTAGTTTAAAATATGTAGTTGCTATGCCGTTTTGTTTTATGTTTGCTTATTCTCTCCCTGTGGCTGCATTCAGCTACTTGGTTGCTGTGTGATAGTGCGCTTTCCAACTGATTTCGCTCAAGAATTCTTGGCTATGCCTTCCAACGAACCGGCATATGTCGGATCGGTCTCCGGAGTTGGGAAACTGCGAGCGTGTTAGTTTATTTCTTTACTAATGTTACATCATGCAATGTCAAAAGAATGCTAAATAAAATGAATGAGACGTCGTAACATTGTTCGTCCTACTTGTTTTTATTTTCATCCAAGCTTGAATATTGAAATAATATCCTTTGTTAAATCTTCAACTTAAAACACCGCTCGGTGAATAAGTTAAGAATTTACCTACTTCCTTATAACAAACTCTGGATACTAATATGGAAAATTCTCATATTTTCTTTAGCACTTTATATCTTTCTTAAATACAGGATTCTTGCCAGCGACTCTGTCGCTGCATATGAGCAAAACACAAATGAAAAACGTTTCAATTATCCTCCTGAGTTTATGACGATACGTACTACAGGAAAGTCAAGCCTCTGGTTCATGTTTAAACATGATATTCTTTAAACTTATGGAAGTTTTTAGTCTAACTAAATGTTTTGAAATAGTGAACGTAATTGTCCAATAGATATTAAACTGAATAGTTTAGTTTTCCAAAATATCTTCTATGTTCAAATACAGTCCTGTTATAATTTTATAGTAGTAGGTACTTATAGATTGATTGAGGAGTTTTTGTAACATTTATTTAGGAACAGATGTTTGCGATGTAGATTGTAACTCTATTTAATTTTATGCCTATAAATGTAGTAGCCTTCCTACTGTTGTACTCTACAGTATTGTACAAAATCAATTTTATTAGACTACACCAGAAGCTGCCAAACCATTTTAATATTAAAAGTATTAAATGTTTCGCCGCGTGGAAGGAATTTTGATTCCAATATAATTTCCATTTCACTTATTTTACAGTTCAATTTCAATCCGCTCCTATCGCTCGCCGGTTTTGCGGTTGGCGGTTTTTCCATCTACATAATTAATATATTATGTATACATCTAATGATATTCTTTCAACAAAGTAATTAAAATACGTTTATATGGGAACGTGTATGAATATAACTATTAATATTCACGTGAACATTAAATGCCATATTTTTTTTTATGCTACTAATCGATATCTGTTGGTATATACATAATGGTTATTGTTGTAAAACCAGAAAAATCGTTAATCAATAAAAAAAACAATGTTTACGTCCAAGAAACTTTATATTATTATTCATAGGACAACAACAAAACAAGGTAAACAAAAATATTTTATTATCTTGTTTCGGAACTATGTGCGTATGTATTTGACGTCATTTCGATATTATAATAATACGAGTGAAGTCTAGAATGTTGAACGCAAAGAACGCAGTGTTGTTGCGTTGTAGATTTAATAAACAGGAACACAGGCCTCTTGTTATCTACTCACTGTACCCCATGATAAACATAAATAGGACGGAGCCCGGCTACACAATTGTGTGTTTAAAAACACAGTAGATTGTGTGTGTCTTTTTTCTTATAATATTTTTTAAAACTGTAAGTCTTATAATACCGAATAATAATATGATTCACATCGTGTATATAGCTCATCTTGTGAGCTGCGCGGGCCCGCTGTATACGTATTTTTTGCTTCTACCTACTAAGTTAATTATCATAAAAAGGTCTGAGCTGTTTTCGTAAATATGCCCCTATTATTTTATTTCTGCCAACCTTAGTCTGATACTTTTAAATAGTCACAAAATATTAAATGAGTACCTTATTTTCTCATGTAAGTGGATTTGTAATTCTTAACGAGAATAAAATTTCTTAAACATGCTTATAGTAAAAAAACATGCTTGCAAACTACAAACTTACAAACTACCGTCGTCGTCGTTGTTCTGGAGTCGTGGCCATTTCAACAATCAACCACCTTTTTGAGCACCAATGCAAAAAACATAATGGAATCGTCTCCTTTGCCTATTATGAAAACGAACGTGGACTGTCTAGCGTTGGACGAGAAGTCGGCTAGTCGGCAGTAGACGCCTGAAAGCTGAGACAGTATTCGAACTTGTAACTTTTTTCAAACCGCTCTCACGAAATAATAGGCAAAGGAAAATTTTCTAGAAAAGTCTAGAGGACCATTCATCATTCATTTATAACTTTTTAGAACATACATATGTACGATCATATTCTTAATTTTTTTTTAATACGAATAGAATAGCAAACGAGCATGCAAGCCACATGATGTTAAGTAGTCACTGCAGACCATGGACATCCACACCCAGCTTCAAATACAACGGAAGTCCTATCTGAGATTATATGTGAATGTGTTGCTACGCCCTGAGGACTAAGTCGGAATCTCAGGTGTCTTCTGCCTAAGTACACCCTTCAAACCGAAACACAGCAGTTCTCACACTGCTGCTTTACGGAAGAAATAGGTGCGGCGGAGGTACCGCCGAAGGCGAGCCTTCCACATAAGGCACTGCCGCCATCAAAATTCGTCGATCTCATAAAAACAAACAGTTTAAATCGCATGTACGGAATTTTAGGACAGTTTTTTTCTTGCGGTTTGTTTAAACTTCTACGAGGAGGGCCTCTTGGAAAAAGTGTTAAGTCTATGCGACGGCACACTCGAGAAATTATTCGCCATCGATATCTCGCTGGACAGTCAATAAATCATTGACCGAAGCTCAGGTGGCAAAACGTGGAAGTTACCCGACCTATCGTACTTAGTATTTGTAGTAGTAGTAGAAAGATGCCATATGCAGTTAAGTCTTATGGACTTATGAATCTAATAATTTTTACAAAAATTGTAATTATTAACTCGGTAGGTGGATCTGTGTTCCCCGGACCCATGCCCATCACAGCGCTACTGCGTGGACCACGGGAACAGCTATTCATGTGACTGCCCGCGAGGCTACGTTGGCGAGGAGTGCCATATCCCTGCCACTTCGGTAAGCAATTACAAACTGTTAAAAGACTGAACTTTAAAATTTGGTTTATTTAAAATAAAACAAGTTTTGTTACGTAATAAGCACCTTGTTTTGTTAAACGAACAGATAGACTGGCCACCTGATAGTGGTTAATGACTACTATGTAAACGAAAAACACCAAAGGCGTCGCCAATGTGTAACCGGTTTCTTAAGAAGCTAACATGGCGTTTCGCTCCAGAAACTCAGAAGGAAGATCTGTCAAATATGTACACGCGTTTAAATCCGAACTTGTAAAATCGCTACGATGATATGGATGAAATTTCAATTTTCACTTACGAGTACCATGGTAAACGCGGCAAAACACGCAAAATAAGCCAGAGTCGCATCGTAAAGTCAGGGATTCTATCAATCTTGGGTTGTTGACGATTATTTTAGTTTCAAATTTTATTAAGCCCATCACCTAAAAACCAAGTAATTATTCTGTACTTGTTCATCACCATCACGAATCTCCTCTCAGAGATGATAGGGTTTAGGCTATAGTAAACCACGCTGCTCGAGTGCGGACCTGTACTTGTAACTTACCTATTTATAGGGTGTAACCACATTATAGGGTGATGATTGAGTGTAGTGGTTTTTGTTTGTAGGCCTGCGACAATAACCCTTGTGCTCACGGAGGAACGTGCTGGAGTGGCGTTGATTCTTTCTATTGTTCATGTCGACCTGGATATACTGGAAAACTTTGCGAAGGTGAGTATATATTGTTCTGGTAATTAGAAGAGGCCCAAACAATACGGGTAATTGGAGAATTACAAGCTTTTTATTATAGCTGAATTATTATAATTGCTACGCTAATGGCGGGTTAAATGTACGTATAAATTGTTTTCTTTAGAACTGTATGTAAAATTAATTATGAGATATATTTTTAAATGTAATGTAACGTAAAAGTTGAGTTTTGTCATGTAAGTTACCTTTATAAGACTAATATATAAATAGATTTGATCAAAAGGCAACTCAAGATATAATTCTCAAAAAGCGAAAACCCAGTAAAATAATATCTGCTTATTGACATATAATGAAACAACTATAATTAGAAAATGTGCTATTGTGTAATAAAACAATTGATGTGTAAAATGTTAAGTGTTCACAGCAGCCCATGGACATCCACATCAAACCTCAACTATGACGAAAGTCCTATCTGAGGTTGTATGTGGATGCGTTGCAACTCACGAGGACTAAGTTGGAGTGCCTA
>DWKW01000988.1:0-13960 GCA_018250115.1 Doberes anticus
CACTTTTGTCCTTTATATAGTATGCTCGGTCATAGCGACAAGTAATATTTCTAAAACTTCGGCCTCAGGAGGATATACCTTTTTTAAATAGACTTTTTTTTTTACGGGCCACCTGATGGTAAGTAGTCCCCGTCGCCTATGGACGCGTGCAACACCGGGTGGATCATAGGTACGTGCAACGCCAGTCTTGAAGGACTCGTTTTACATTCTTCTTGAAGCTCTCCAAGTCGTAATTGGTTGGAAATGCTTCCGATGCAGTTGTCCGCTGCAGGTACAATCGCGAACGGACAGTGCCCGATATGCAATTCATTGCTGTCGGAGAAATAATATTATGATACGGAGCAAAAGACATTATTTGTGCTTGAGCTGTAGACCGGCTAATTGTTTTTCGTTTGGATGCCATAATTGATTTTGACAATGACACTACAAATAAGTACCGGGTTTATCAAGATAACGTAACAAATTTTTCATCAATGGTTAACAATTAAATACTTTAAATCAAAACAATAATCAATCCATTATTGTCCCACTGCTGGGCACGGGTCTCCCCGCAGAGAAGAGAAGGTTTAGGCCATAGTCCACCATGCTGGTCAAGTGCGGATTGGCGGATTAAATACTTTACCTATCTCAAATCTAAATATAACTATGCGGTTGTGAGATCATTCGTGAAGTATAAAATAAATATTACTTTATACACGGACAAATCAAACATCTCTTATTTTTTGCAAATCAACTGTGTTTTGATCATAATAAATATATTTTAGTCAGTGATAGCCTAGTGGTTGAGCATCTCGACCCCGCTACGTTGGGTCGAGGTTCAAATCCCGACACGCACCACTGCTTCTCGAAAATTATTTTCCAAGTTTTCGAAATTATGTGCGTATTATTATTAATTAATTATCACTCGCTTTAACGGTGAAGGAAAACATCGTGAGGAAATCTGAGCGTTCTCAATAACGTTGTCAAAGGCATGTGAAGTCTGCCAATCCGCACTTGGCCAGCGTGGCGGACTCCGGCCTAAACTCTCTCGACTCTAAGACAAGACCCGTGCCCAACAGCGGGACAATAATAGGTTGATGATGATGAAATATATTTTAAAGACAGAAACCTTCGCGGGCGTAACTCGAACAACCAACCATATTTGACAAATGTATGTTAGTTATATATGAATGGAGGACAAACATACAACTATTCGTTTATATATGCATATAAACATCACGAGGAAAATTGCATACCTGAATAGCCTTCATAATCTGATAAACGAATGAGTAGTCCGCTACTCCGCATTTAGGCAGCGTAGTCTCTTTTTTTCATTCTCTCATTTTCTCAACTCTTTTTTTCATTTTTGAAAGTGGATCCGTGCCCTACTGCAGGGCACGGATCCTACCTGCATTTAGACACCGTGGTGGACTATGGACGTGCCCTGCAGTAGAAGAGTTTGAAGAGTAGAAGAAAGAGTAGAAGAGTTTAAGTAGCATGTTTATGATGACGATAGATCTCAGGCGCTATATTTGAAAACGTTTAAGATCTTGTTAAATGTCTGATTCTCATGTTTGTCTGTCAATAGTGTGTTTATTTTATTTTTTATTATTTTGCTATTTTTGTGTGCCAATCTTTCTAAGTCGATATAAATTTTAGATCATTGTTCTGAGTGTAACTGAGTGATTATCGCAACTAGGGCTGCCATTCCTTGGCATTTAGTATCGATTCGAACGATTCAATAACTTGTTTGATACCATTAAATCGATAATTATTAATCGATATTAGTTGCACAATTGACCTATTTGAAATTTTCCATCCATGTTTGAAATCGGTTTGTTAACTATAAAACTCCGTAAGTACATTTTTATACACTGATAGAATACTGATCTTCTTCCTGTGTGTGCACCCGGGAATCCTACTGTGTGAATCGGGCTATGACTGTGTAGCACTATTTTTATTTTGACAGTCTTAAGTCAAAGGCTCGCTAGCGGTGGCACCACCGCTACACCTATTTCTGCCGTAAAGCATTAGTGTGAGAACTGCTGTATTTCGGTCTGAAGGGTGTGGTTAGGCTGAAGACACTGGACAGAAGGAATTCCAACTTAGTCCTCAGGAGTAGCAACTCATCCACATACAATCTCAGGTACTCGTAGGTTTTCCGTTCTAGTTGAGTTTTGATGTGGATGTCCATGGACTGCAGTGACCACTTAACAGTGGCCTACATGCCCGTTAGCTTATTCTCTTAATAATATAAAAAATATATATAATTGCCTAAATATTTTATGTTCGGTTGGCAACCCTTGTTTATACGAACTACATCGAACTCGTACGAACGGTGAAAGTATGTTTTTGTCCGATTCTTCAATAGATCATTATTCCAGTAAGGTTGACGATCACACCTATTGTTTCGTAAGTAAGGCTTCTTGCAGCAAGATTAGCAGATGATAAGCATGACCCATAAGCACTTTCGGTGTCTATAATTGGAGATTGAAACAAAGTTACCAAAGTGTTTTTTATGAAAACGCGAAAGTAAGTTTCTTTGCCTTTCTAGTAGCTCAGTGCAGTGGTTAAGAATCTCATTCTGCTCCAGTGGATCGGGGTTCGAATCTTGGCGTATACAATACACGTGCTTATGGGAACTCAGGTAGGTACATTTATATACCTACTTGACAAAAATCAGAGACACTAATGTAGTCTAGCGGGTTTGAACGTCCTCAGATAAGGGTATAGACCGAGAGAAAAAAGCCGGCGAAAAAGAACTGTCATCTTTAAAAAAAAAACAGTTCTAACTCTCGGTACTCTTCTTAAATTAAATCTTTTAATACATCACTCAGGCCAAAACTACTGCACAAGACAAGACTGTTGTGTGAAAGGAAAGTTATTGAGTATAGGAAAATGAAATATCACACGTATATTAAGATAAACTTTAATATAGAAACATACGTAAAAAGGTTACAGAATTGGTTTTTATGATATCTATATGTATAGGTATAGAAATGAACGTTTGTATGTTTGTACTACGCACTCCTACACCATTCATCCGATTACGATAAATCATTGTTGAGATATTGCATGCACGCCCGACAAGGCTTCTAGCATAGTACCACCGACATACAATAGATGGCGCACATATCCTTACAATAAATCAATGTAGCGGCAAATTAGCGGAAGTCCGTCAGTTCGCCGCGTCTGCATGCGTGTGTGTTTTGAAGAACACGAAGTTACGGGCAACAGCTAGTTACTATTAAATATTCATATTAATTACTCATATTGTAACTAGCATTCGAACGAACAATAGACGAAATATGTAATTTATGACGAACTGCATGACCACACTAGTCGTGGTCGCCGTCAAACAACAACGTTTTCAACATGCCGGTTTGCCGGAGGGTTTCCTGGGTTCGATTCGAAGCCGTACAGAAGTTTAAATGATGAAATTAGATTTCTGAACATACGTAAGTTCTTGTCTGTGCGTGTATCCGTGCACCTACGACACAGGGAACACTAGAGTAGGACTATGAGTTTGAAACGCTATTTATTATTTTTAGTTCTTGTTTCGAGAGTTATGCGACGAACCAATATAAGGTTATACGTGTCATTCGAATCGGCAGATTTTTTGGCATCAATTCAAGAGGATCTTTAATATGTGATCTACTCCCAGCAGTGGAAGAGATCTACTCCTATCGTATCCGTAGTTATTATCATGAAATAATGTTCGGAGAAATGATATTCAGGATGCGTTGTACTGTGGAACGGAGTGGCAGACATAAGTGTTCTACTGGTTAGACAACGCTTTAGACGGATGGTCTCTAGTGGTATATTTTATGATGGTGCTGATACAAATCAAATAAAGGATATATAAAGTCATAGTAAATACAGAATACTAAGGATATTATTATAATCGAATATCTTTAGGACACATCCGTATCTCTGTTTGTCCGCAACCAACAATTTTCATTGAAGCAGCCTGAACATTTCTTAGGCGGGTTGTACTAGCGAGGCACCGAAAAAGTAGGGAAATATTCCATAAGAATCCATTGTTCTTCCATGAAAAATATACGTTAATTGGAAATTTAGGACATTATCTATCTGTGAGCCAATTTCATTTAGGTGAAGTGTTCAGCCGTTTATGGAATTTATTCTTCACAAACATATAAGAAATGTTATCCCACGAGAGAGCCTTACTGGGATAAGAAGTCCTATGAGTTAATCGAGGACGTGGTCTGTCTATATACCAAATTTCATCGAAATCCGTTCAGCGGTGGACGCGTAATTGAGTAACAAACATTCAAACATCTTCGCATTTACATTCACATATAGGATTATAATAGGATATGTAAACTTATAAGATAAAATATAAAAAGGTCACATAACATTGGTTTACGTTCTAAAATGATCCGTATTATTAGTCTTTTGAATGTGAGCACAGTTGCATTGTATCGTTTTCTGCGTTAGGTGTCCTACTTTACAATTTAAAGCAGTTACTTCACTTAAAGCTGCGCGATACTATACAATAACCCCAATATATACGTTGATAGAAAAAAATTGCAAGAAATGTAATTAAAGGGCATTTTTTATATTAAAACATTTAAATCTATTATATTTCTGCGTAATATGATAAAAAAAGCATTAGAGAGAAATTAAAAAATCACTGTAGAATATGCAAAAAAAATGTAAGCTTATAAACTAATCATAACGATGTAAATAATCTAGTTAAGATTTTTTTGTTTAAAAGTACATGAATCACTGAAAATCTTTACTTTTAAAACGCAGTCTTATTTAGTTCAGATACACTATTACTATTTTTAGTACATTTCACGGGCAATAAGAAAAAATCTTCTCACGTTTACTGTTTATAAATTTTAATGTCATGTGCATTGACGAGCCCTGATAACTCTTTAATTAGTGTTATGTTTATTGGGAGAGATGAATTTTGCTATTTGCTCGCGTCATATACTATTATTGTAACAATATTTAAATAATTACATTAATAACAGTAATGCAATGCAATATAACATTCGCACAGTCAAAATATGCGTTCGTATGTTTTTACAAGAAACATTTTAATGAAAAAACAACTCATCCTATACCAACCTTTCATAATTATTTATTCCAATTAATTTAACAAACTATTATTATAAATATATGTTCTTTATTATTATATATATTTCATTAATTAATCGTTTGTGTGATTATGGTCTACTGCGCCTACCTCAGATTAATATTAGTTATGAACTACACAAGCCGGCAGTTCCTGAAATCGTGTCAAAGGCAGTATTATAACGAAGCATTATTTAAATTTTATTTGTACTGTACAAAAACACATGACTGAAAAAATGTGACTTACGTCTCCGCGAGGCAATAAGATGGTTATCATCGCTTCGCTGACTGTGTACATCAGTGCGGGCATATAGGCAAATTGACTACAAAGAGTACGTTCAATTCAATCAGCGTGGCCAGCATTAAAAAGCCTATGTAGATCAACGCACAAGTGACGCCAATTTTCCAATCCAACTGGAATCTGTTGACGGCGAGCGACGAGTACAGCGCTAGGAGCGTGGACAGGAGCGATATCGCGCTGTACGATAGACCACTCGAGTTTATCTTTACCTGCAATAACCGTGGTAGTATATTTATGCTACAAATATAGTATTAAATGAAGGTTATATTATGTTATTTTTGTGTAATGCCAGCCGGCCATCTTGCCAGACAGATATTGTGTGAAGGGCATTTGATGTTTTGTATATACAAATGTTTAGTATTTATTTTATATATTATGATAGCGCCTGAGCCTTATGTCGAAGGCTCCTTAACAGTGGCACTACCGCTGCAGCTATATCTGCCGTAAAGCAGCAGTGTGAGAACTGCTGTGTTATGGTTTCAAGGGTGTGGTTAGGCAGAAGACACCGGACAGGAGGCATTCCAACTTATTCCTCAGGAGTAGCAGCGCATCCACGTACAACCTCAGATGTGGATATCCATGGGCTGCAGAGACCACTTAACATCAGGTGACCTGTACGCTCGTTTGCTATTCTGTCAATATATAAAAAAAATGTCTCTATCTTATATTATCGAGATATTATATTATCTCTATCATAGATGCGAATCGAAAGCAGTTGCTTTGACTTACCATGTACTGGCCGGGTGTGGAAGGATACAAGAGAGACTTGACGAGCCAGGGTAGGCCCAAACATAAGAGAATATCAAAAGTGTTTGAACCTATGGAGTTACTGATGCCCATTGTTCCATGACCTGTAAAAAAACATACAAATTTAATCTCTTGTATTTTACATTATAAAAAACATGCATTTTTTAACAATGCATCAAACAAGCACGCAGGCATTCAAGCATTTTTAACAAGGCAGCAAAAAAACACGCAGGCTTCTTGATACTAAGTGGTCACATTGATCCTCAAATATTGCTGAAATCTTATGTGAAGTTGTACTGCTACGGATGTATTGTTACTCCTAAAGACTGAGTTAGAATGCCTTTTGTCCAGTGTGTTCTGCATAATCACGTACTTCAAATCGAAACACAACAGTCCTCACACTACTGCTTTACGGCAGAAATAGGTACAGCTGTGGTGCCGCCGCGACATAACGGTTCACATCCATAGGACTCCACGTGTCATAGACACACACAGAAACACGAACACAAACACTCGGACTAGAAACAGAAATCTCAATTGATCATTCAAATTTTTGTCCCACTGGGAATCGAATCCAGGACCCTCTGAACTGCAGACCGCCATGTAGACCACTGTGCCATACGGGACGCGAAATGATTTTTATTCTGAGTATTAAATTGAATCTGATAACGTCACAGAGGACTCTTACTATATTTAAAGGCTTATGGTATTTTCCAGCCAATCGTTCCAGAACATCTGTCATCTCATGGCAATAATCTAGAAGAACAAGAATAGACAAAAGGCGTTCAAATGAAGTCTCACTAGAAACAGATAGCATTACGGCAAATATGATTCCCTTCCTGTCACCGTAACATCCTTGCCCTTATCCATCAGATCTAGCACGCAAGGCGCTGGTAATCTGGTCGAGTTAAAGCCTGTCAATAGGATGATCGTCTTAAAGAATTACATAACAATCACATTCGAGGAATTGCTGACAGCCATCGGGAGCTATAATCCTTGACGACCCGTATGGTGCAGTTAACATGGCCTGCGTTCACAGGTTTTTGGGTTCGATTTCTGGCAGAGCAAAATTCGAATGATGAATTTGGATCTGTATTTAGTCTCGTTTTATGTGCTTGTCTTTATGTCCTCCATGTCCACGACACATGGCATAGTAATATGCGGCTATGTGCGTGAAGTTATTTATTATTATCATATATATTTTTTTAGGTTTAACCTTTCTCCCATTTCTGATGTAATAACCTTTGCCGCTGGTTTTCGGCCAAACGACATTAGACTGACGATATGAATGCTGGTGTGTGATGTCTGTCTACGTCCGTCTTCAATGAATTTTTGACGACTCGTATGACACCGTGGCCAATGGCGTGGACCGTGGCGTATGTCCGTTTCAGAGGGTCCCGGGTTCCCAGCGGGCCAGAATTGAATGATGAATATAGATTTCTGTACCTAGTTCGGGTGTTTGTGTGTTCGTTTCTGTGTGTGTCCATGGCACCCACGGCACAGGTTAAATCCTATGGTGGGGCTATGAGTGTGAAGCGTTACTATACGTTATTATTACCAAGATATAAAACTTTCTTACTATCCTACTTATATTCAAGATAACTACTGGCTTTTGTTACATAAGATATGTTTTTTTTTTTAATTATTTTGATAGAGTAGCAAGATGAGCATACAGGCCATCTGATGTTCAGCGATCACTGCAGCCAATGGAAATCCACATCTGAGGTTGTACGTATGTGGATGCGTTGCTACTCCTGAGGACTAAGTTGGAATGCGCCTTCCAACTTAGTCAAGTGGATTCTACCTAATCGCACTCTTCAACCGCAAACCGAAACAAAGCAGTTCTCATACTATTGCTTTACGGCAGAAATAAGTGATGGGGTGGTGCCGCCGCAGGCGAGCCTTCGACACTAGTTTCTACCACCTTTGACAATTCAATATACTAAGACTGTTTTGGAGTGATCGTTGTATGTACGACATCTGTAGCAGATACGACTATAGGAACTGTCATTACTATTTTTACTTACCATTGTGATTTTATTTTTATCGAAAGATCTGTGTATTTAGTAGTCTTATTTGTATAACTGGTAGTCAAATTATGTGTATTAAGTACTGCTCTATGATGATTATTATTATTGTAAAATTGTATTTATTTTAAATTCTGTTCGTTGCGTCCTTGAAAAAATTACGTAGTTTCTATACACAGTTCCTATTCATTAATCTGTTTATGTTTTCCTTCTTCTTCATCATCAAGCCATAATAGTCTCGTAGCTGGGGAACATTATGCGAATTTTCTGGCATACATGTTTCGTCAAGATGTTTTCCTTCCCCGTCAAGTTTATAATATTCATATACCTTGCATACATCTCATCCCTGACCCACCGTAGCTTAAGGTCGCAATTCATAACCACTAGGCTATAACTGCTCTGGTTTGTTCCTTATTTAAATATTAAGAATATTCTTCTGAATCTTATGAAAACACTCGTACCATAAAGAATATTTCATCTACTGATCAGATCTACTCCATCACTTTACTTCTACTTATGCCTTTCCTCGATTATGTGGACTGATAGAACTAATGTAGAATTTACCGTGCATTGTGACGAGAACACTAGACACAGCTTCTGGCAGACTGGTGCCAGCCGCGAGAATCGTTAGGCCGGTGATGCTGTCTGGAATATTGAGTGTATCACCTGCAGGACAAGAAAGATCAAAAGTGTTATGTCATTCAAAATTTACGTTAGGATCTTCATGCTTCTGAGTGTTTAGTATTGAACCGAGGCTACTTTTACGATGGAGTAAGATCCAAGTTTGGCGCCATTTATCTGTGCTCTTGATAAATGTGAATTCAACCGTGTGTGAAAAGATGGAATATTTAGATAGTAATATGTCTATTAAAACCGTGCTAAAATAGGATAGGATACCTTCATAGTTTAAAAAGGTGTAAATGTTTAAATAAATAAATAAAAAAATCGTAATTTTCTTTCTTCATTTCTATACTACCGATGCGCTCATCGAGATTTGTCGTCGAGAGTTGCTGTTCCATTCGTCCTTTGGTATGGCCAGCCTTTAGTGTATATAATGTGGTGGTACACGTGGACTGCAGTTGTAACATTTTAGCCCTAAGTGCCTTACCTAAAATAGTAATAATCCAGGCGACGAGGTACGAGACTCCACCAATCCAGGATATGCACATGAGAAAGGTAAGAGGGTACAGTCGCTGATGACGACGACAGTCCGGAATCGTGATCCACAGGAGTAAGCTGATCGGCCATGTCAGAATCCATAAGAACTTCTGGAGACCAGTTGACTTTTCTCCTGGCCAACTCCATAGAGAACTTAGACTTGATTCTGTAATGTATGGTGTTCATGTGATTGAAAACTAAATTTTAAATCTTTTTGCACTTTAACGAAGTAACAATATGTGTTGCTTATATGCTACCGGGTGTCATTAATCTACGAACATTTCTAGGTCACATTAAAGGCCATATTAAATGCCTTTTCTATATAGCTATACTATACCACAAACGTAACGGGTTCATATCATTTACCTTTGATATATTTTTGCAGGTCTAATAAAAAATAGTTTTTCATCCATTTTTATGGGCATGGGTTATCGGACGCCGAGGGCGGGTTGGCCTAACCTAATGAGAACACAACATTACCGAGGAGGACCGAACAGAGAATGTTTATATCAGCGAGATACCAACCGCTGCTGAATAACGTTGTTAAATAATTTACGTGGTGGTGTTTCGGTTTAGAGGGTGTGGTTAGACATAATATATCGGATAGGAGCCGATTCAACTCAATCTTCCATAGCAACGCATACGCGTGCGACCTCCAATAATATTTCGGATCTATTTGAGGTTGAATATGGATATCCACGAGCAGTTGTCACTTAAAATCAGGCATGGTTATTTTCTACTAAGTCAAAATATATTTTTTTAAATCTTCGTCATTCATACCCGAGTCCGTCGAGTCGTGTCTCTGCTTTGTACTCATTTCTTGCTCCACGTCATTGATTCTTCGTGTGGAGAGACTCATGCGATAGGATGCATCTAGCGGATTTGATTTATCTGCTGCAAATAAATTGAAATTAAATTAGATTCAATAGAAACAATAACAAAAAACGTATAAGTTGATGATAAAAATATCTAACCTTTCATAAGCAGAGGTGATAACTCAGTGTATAGTTTCGGTTTGTTAAAGGCACAGCATCCACTTCTTGCAAAGCTGCCGAGTCGTTTATTGAAAACCATCGCTGAAATCATCGATACTGTTTACACAAGAAATAGGGAAAAAGATGAAGATATTGTTTCTTAATTAATTATTTCTACCACTACCTACAATTATCAGATGTAAAAAATCTCCATCCGTAGCCAATCGCCATATAGCCAATATATTTGTTGAAGACGATTATTGGCGATTTATGACTATGGCCCTTATAAGCAGAGCAATTACTGTTCAAAGTGTAGGTCAGGCGAGAACCGAACATTACCGAAATGGACTGAACTGTAAAAGTCTATATTAGCGAGGTTCAATTTCGTTGTTAGTTCCATTTTTGT
Source organism: Doberes anticus (assembly GCA_018250115.1). NCBI lineage: Eukaryota > Metazoa > Arthropoda > Insecta > Lepidoptera > Hesperiidae > Doberes > Doberes anticus. Next base: position 10,696 of record DWKW01000988.1, read on the forward strand.
AACAGTCGCGCTATATACAAAATTTAAAATTAAAAAAATTCAGCACACAAGAAATCTTGGTTTTGTACAGAACAAGGATATAAACTAGCCAGCATGGCTATTGTTTGTGAAGGATGAAGGCAAAAATGACATACCCAAGATGTAGAAGATGTACATAAGCACCAGTACCAGAGCCTCGTGCCAGTATATAGTGTTGTCCAGCAGCACTAGAATGAGAGCCACTACCGTCACCGCGTACATCAAGCAGTCCCTGGATACCGACCACCAGTCTAGATCTATTACCTGCGGATTATATTGAAAATCGTATTAGTAAACTTAATGTTCGGAAAGCGGTAGATTGTATTGAAAGTTCTAATGAAGTATTATGTATGTGAAATTTCTGAAATTTTGTACCAATGGACTCCTCAAAAATTACTTAGTTCTTAACAACACCTACACCTACACCTAATAGCTTGGCGGTTAAGAATCTCGATCTCGAAATTGTTTCTAAATTATGTATAATTAAAAATATCACTCGCTTTTCTATATACCTAACTCAGGAATCTTGTTGTTTGACGCTGATCATGGATCGTTTGATGACAGGTTTCGTACAAGTTTACTAGATAATCACTGTAATTAATTACCTTAGCAGCAGCCAGAGCACAGCATGCAGGCACAGCCAGTACGTTGAAAACAGCCGATCCCACGATGGCACCGACTCCTATGTCGCCCTCGGTCACGAATGTGCCCACGCAGTTGATGAACAGTTCTGGACTCGAACTGGCCGCTGCCATGAAGGTTGCTCCGGCTACATCTGATGCCATATCCAGTCCTGGAATTAAAGAGTGAATTGTCAGAGGAAGAAATGTCAAGAAACCATATAAATATATTCAATTAAAGATATTAAATAAATTGTCTTCGAACGCATCACTGCTTTAAATCAGGTCCCTTATAGCCTCTATTGGATCCGGGAAATACTTTTACTACTTTTAGGAGCCAGGAGGCTTCCATTCATTGTATGGCACATTGAGAACAACATTGAGTTCCATCTTCTGTAACATAGAGTTCAGATAACCGCGGCCGTATCAATTAAACTTTAAAACATAAATAGTCTCATATAAAAAACAAGTAATCGTCAAATATCATAATCGAAACATACACAAATCAAGAAAAATTTTAATTCCAAAAATTGCAATGTCAACCAAACTAAAAACAATGATAAATAAACAAAACAAAATTAAATAATAATATCATACATAACATACATTTATCCGATTTATTTATTTTATTTATAGGTACATTCAAATACACGCATATGTATGTTTATAACATTCCATATTCCAAGCACCTACAAAATGGTCGTTCCGGTGGGTCGGGATTCAAATCCCGACACGGAATTCTAATTTCAAAATTTCGTACGTACTGGATATTAATTATAACTCCCTTCAACGGCGAAGGGAAACATGGTGAGGAAATCTGCGTGCCTGAGAGTTCTCCATAATGTTCTCCAAAGCATGTGAAGTCCGTTGTGGACTGTGGCTTAAACCAGGAAATACCAGTAATAAGATAATAATGGGTTAATGATGAACGAGGTAATAATTTTAAAATAATTAACTAATTTCCGTTTTTGTTACTTTAATGCAGTAAAGATATATTATCAATTGCTAATGGTGTAACTTTTTTTTCTTTTTTATATGTTAATAAAACAGTAACCGAGCATGAAGGCCACCTGATGTTAAGTGATCATTGCAGTCCATGGACATCCACAATAAATCTCGCACAATTTGACCGCTTCCACACGTCACACAAGAATAAATTTTCATAACTCCCGTAAATTGATGTGTCAATGATTGAATTATCAATAATTTAGGTCCATGTTTAATTGCTTCCAGGGTGACATAAGCTTGAATCTCAAGGAAATTGATAAAAGATAAGTGTTATCGTTCTACGCTATCAACTTATAGCGAATACGTTTATTTTTTTGCGAAATTACATGTTATCAGTCAGTGTATTTGTAAACAGTTTAAATATTGTCCGATGTAGTAAAATGGCTAGAAGGTCAGATATGTTTGCGGACCTCTGTGAGCGACAGCAGTAAAATGATTTAACGGAATGGCAATCGAGCAGGCAGGCAGCATGATGTTAGGTGGTCACTCTAGCTCACGGACATCCACATCCAACGTCAAATAAGTTCGAAGTACCATCTGAGGTCGTACTCGCGTTGCTACTCCTGAATGCTAAGTTGCAGTGCCTCTTGTTCAGTATGTTCTGCCTACCCACACCCTTCAAACGGAAACACAGAAGTGCTGACATTGACATTTCATGGCAGAAATAGGTGCAGCGGTGGTGACGCAGCAGACGAGCCTTCGACGTAAGACTTTACCACTTTCACTTAACTTGGTCATTGTAAGTATTTGGGTATTAAATGCTTATGTGTAAGTCATGTTAATCGAACGTTTGAGCTGAGAAGAAAATTATATTCGTATTCAGTTACGTAATTATATATTATGTGTATATTCTAAAAATAATAATAAATTTCTTTGGTAATCTGCTTGCATCCGGAAGTTTTTACTTAGATTTCAATGGAATCAGTATAAGTGGCGGGTGAAACACAAATTTCTTATATATAAACGTAAATGAGATAAAAATAGATTTGCCAACACGAAATCTGGTACAAACTTTACCGGTTCATGGTGAAATTGGGAACGTTTAAGTGTCTAAATATATCCTGTTGACGCAATTGGTCAAAGCGGATCGAATATACCAAAGTGGCGATTATCCAAAGTTTCTGCTAAAGACGTCACAGCGTCTCATTAAAAAAATCTTTTCACTTTTCCATATTTCATACTTTGATAAGACGCAGCCAATTATGAAATTTGCCGTTACGACTGTCTCTATCGTATAGCTTATAAAATTTGATGGTGGTAGAGTTTTATGTCAAAGCCTCGTATACGGCGCCACCACCGCACCGCTGCACCTCTTTTTGCAATAAACCATCAGTGTATGAACTGCTGTGTTTCCGTTCGAAGGCAAACCCTTAGGCAGAAGTCATCGGACATGAGGAATTCCAACTTGGCCCTCAAGAGTAGCAACGCATCCATATACGACCACAAATAGGACTTCCGTTCTAGTTAAGGTTTGCTGTGGATGTCAATAGACTGCAGTGACCATTCAGGCGGCGTGGAAGAACGTCAGCTATTCTGTTCATATATGTATCATCATCATCAACCCATTATTGTCCCACTGCTGGGCACGGGTCTTCTCTCAGAGATGAGAGAGTTTAGGC
>DWKW01000989.1:0-13958 GCA_018250115.1 Doberes anticus
TCGCTCAATCGCACGCGGCATCATGGACAGGAGGCATTCCAACTTAGTCCTCAAGAGTAGCAACGCATCCACACACAGCCTGAGATAGGACTACCGTTCTATTTGAGGTTGTTGGGTGGATGTCCATGGGTTGCAATGACCACTTAATATCAGGAAGCCTGTATGCTCGTTTGCTAATCATTTACGTGTTCCTTTAAAAAAATGTATCCATAACCAAGTTCAATTAGGAACGAAATCCTATTTGAGGTTAAACTTCGATGACTTACTCCTAAGGATTATGTTGGAACGCCTTCTTTCAGGTGGAGTCTGGGTAACTACACCTAAGTGTAGACTACTTTTGTTAAACATTACAACATTGTGGTAAAAAAATGTAGCGATCTTAGTTATAAGTTATCAATAACACAATTTCCAACAAATTGAGTAACATGTTCAGCTGTATCTTTGGAATATTCCATTTCTAATCTGGTTGTAAAAAATCTTTACCTGCTGTCAAATAACGGAAAGGCCCATTGCCACGTGCGGCAGTGCAGCTTGGCGGTCACACATCCTCGAGGGCGTTTTTTGTTCCTTAAACATCTCGGTGATAACTACCTACATGACATGCCATGATCGTAATATTGAGGTAAACGATAAGATTGCGTTGGGCTCATGTTACGTTTGTAAATCACCGGAAAAATGTATATTATGTATACATATATATCTAAATAATTGAGTACGGTATATCTTAAGTTTTAATTCTTCGGATTGTCCAGCAATTTTTAATTCATAAATTAGTAAACAGTTAAGAATATTTAATAATAATAGTGAATGAATTAATAAAACAAACACGTTACATGTTTTTTTTAATCATTCGATTTTTAATCTTTGATCTAGGCACATCTCAGAGTTGCCAGAAGGTATTTTCAACATCCAAATGCATACACTTTAAATAATATTGTATGATTATAATATGATGTTAAATAATATTGTAATCGTGCTTTAAACTTTCATAAGAATATGATTGTACAATTACCTTAAAAAGTAAGGCTTAAGCTTATAGCTACATTAGCAAATTTAACACAAAATGTTTTTTATTTTAAGGAGTTTTTTCACTAAGTCACTCCCTGTTCTTACTATACCATTTTATAATATAAAACTGTCTAAATACATCCTTTTGCATCATATTTATACTGTTATACGAACTAAGATGTATCATAAATATATCCGTTCCTCCCGGACGGAGGCATACATAAAACTCCATAACATAATAATCGGCACTTCATTACAATTTTATTAATGTAAGTAGCTAAACAATTACGATTAAAGCTCATAAAAAATCTGTAAAAGATACATGATATGTTGCTTTAAGTACTGCAATTATCGATATCAATAACTTTTTTTCGCCATCAATCAAAATCTTTCGTTCATAATTCATTCGTAAAAGTTTAATCGTTTTACGCAAATGAATATTTGTATGTGTTGACAAGCGAAACTCTAATTGCTGTCGTTGTGTTGATTTATTATTTCTTAACTTATTTTTAAAACGTAATTTAATTTATATGTAGGAAATCAATGCAGTTAAAATTACTGCATTACTCTACCGATGATGATAAAAATTGAGTTTCTCCGCGTGCTGGATACCCGCTGAGCGGTTTTAGCAAACAGGAATGTCCACACACCAACCATTACTACTAGGGGTATAATTTTTAGTAATATACATACAAGTCCGGTTTTTCGTTACTGAAATCAACCGCTCGAAGCTACATGACATTGAGTATGAAAACAACAGGCAAATTTTTGTTGCGCTCTTGATAATCCACAATTGTTTAGTCTCGTCTATCTCTGCCTGTACCGAAACGAAATTAAGCTTTCAATTATATTTAGCAAATGTGTAGGAGATATCCAAACGAGTCAACAAATTAACCGATTGTTTATCCGAGCAATGCCAAGTGTCAGACAATCGAATTGAGTTGGTACACCAATTAAATGATTCGACGGTGGATTTTTTGCAATTTTCTTCATTCGCTATCTGGAAAACACATTCACTGGCGTCCTACACAAACGCAGAAGTTTCTTTTTAGGAAGCGGTTTACTGTATTTCTGCCATTCCGCTTTAGCTGTTAATCTACTTGACATTTTCTATTAAGCTTCTGTGATGTGACGCAGTTACGAGTCCCGTTGTGTTTCTTTGAAGCTCTTTTAATTTCATATATCATACAACATAAGCTAAAAAATAGTTTTAAAAATACAGTTTTTTAATGCTAATGGAATATCAAATGAGCATGCCAGTAACTCGATGTTAAGTGGTCACTGCAGCCCATGGACATCCAGATCTAACCTCAACTAAAACGGAAGATCTATCTGACATCCCACATAGATGTGTTGCTTTTCCTGAGGATTAAGTTGGAATGGCTCTTGCGCAGTATCTTCAACTTAACCACATCCTTCATACCAAAACATAACATCTTTCACACTGCAGAAATGCGACGTTGCCGCCTTAGAAGAGCCTTCGACATAAGACTACCACCATCGAAGTTAATACTTTTTGTAGTATTTTTAAAACAATTTGTAATTGCAACGTTCAGTAATACCTGTATAAATATACTCAAAGTAATATATAAAATACAAAATAGCAATAAAATATATCTCGCACAATACAAATAAAATAAGGTTGAGTAGCTTTTTCACTACTAGATTAGGTACAGTAAAATAGCAACGTATTTACGAAGAGCTATCAATAGTTCCTTCCAACAATAGCATTACAAAGAAAAATATCTTGAAACGCAGATAGTCCTGGGCGGCGAAATGAGTTGCCCTTAGCCCGTAAGGGTGTGAGGCGTTCGAAATTCAGCTAGGAGGCTGGCCTGAAACAAAAGAGACAGCGATTTACAAAGCAAGAAGTGTAAAAGGAAAACAAATTCTTACATTTGATATGAACGATCCAATTTCGATGTTACTAATATTATTTTTAGACCGACATTTAATTTTAAAGTCATGAAATGACAACCAGACAACTATATGTGAACTCCATGATAAGGGAAAAGAAAGCATAACTAATTTTGTCTTTCATGCATTTTACCATAACTTATACTAATATTATTCCCGCTTCCGCTTGTAAACTGTCCCATAGCACTGAGGAGCCCAGTTAGATGGGACTCTCCCGCTCCGCCATAAATCTTAGGACCCTCGGCCGCCACCCGGTTTCTCTCCGAAAATATCTATAAATACCTTCCTCTACCTACATATTTCAAATATTAACAGGGTGGCCAGAGTCGGATGACGAAGTCAGACGTTGCAATATCTATTTGACGGTTTATGAGTTGAATTTAGAATTGAGAAAATAATTTCGGATTTACTATTTGATGTATTTTTTGTTTGTAACATCGATGAATATCTACAGCTACCTAAATATTTGAAATAATATCAGGGTGGCTAGAGTCGGATGACTGAGCTAGTAGGTGCAGTATTTATTCGATGGTTTTTATATTAGCCGGCTTAAGTTTTAAGTTTAAAGCCCTCTTATCAGTTCTAAAAATCATAGCAGAAAGATTCGAATGAAAAAGGCACTGCTTCAAAATGGCAGCAGTTCGGGACTTATCATGCTTAAATTTAAATAAGTAAGTGTTTTTGTTAAAAACATATTTTTGTGTATTAAAGAAGTAACAACCGAACATACAAGCCACCTGATGTGTTACTGCATCCCATGGACATCCAATTTCAACCTCAAATAGGACTGAAGTCATGTTATGCATGCGTTGCTGCTCCTGAGTACTGAGTTTTATCCAATATACTCTGCCTCATACCCATCTAAACAATTTATAACAGTGCCAATACGCCTGTTTTACGGCAAAAATAGATATATTTATTATAAAATACAGTAAGGGTCTCTTAAAATTGTATTAAAGCAAAAATATTGATTGGTTTCAAATGACAAACAATTATTTAATTAAATGCAAACTAAAACAAACGCTTCTGGGAAAACAAACACAAATAGTTATTAAAGGAATAATAAATGTTTAGCCAAGGTTAAACATTAAAGCCTTATATGCAACAATTGTAAGGGTAGTAGAAAAGTTTCTCTTATTATGATTAAAGTACCTGCCAAGTTCCTTGCACTTGTTACTTTACCGTTTTATAGAAAAAGTATTTTGTTAGTTGCAAATAAAGAACACAAAAGTTTAAAACATTTATTACAGTTACAATTTCTTATCATTGTTAATTTTTTTATAACGCGAGTGACACTGAGATGACAAAATATGTACCTATAAGATGAAATATATTACCCTCGACTTAGTCATCTTTGCTTAAATACTCAGTCTAGTAATACTCAGTCTTCTTCACTCTCCATATATCTACTTTCTGTTGGTATCGAAAACATCCTCCCTATTTCGATTTCCATACCATATTATGTATAAAGTACGAGTAGGTGACATTGCAGTTGCTTATGACAAATTATACTGGATAAAATCATATACTTCCTTTCTGTGGTACGTCGCATACCAAAGTCAGAGGTCAAGTTGAAATCAAGTTCTACTAAACCGATCTTGTTCAAACTTATGGCAGTCTTCTATATGCATTTAAACTGGAAAAGTTTCATAAAAATCGTTTTAATAATATGTAAACAGACGATTTATAAAAAAAATATTCGATTCTGCGTTAAAGTCCACAAAATTTTATATATTAATCAGTTTTGCAAAAATATTCGCAATGAATACCACGTTACGATTTTATAATACTAAAGATGATTAATAAGTTTCTATAACCGTCTAATAAAATAGTATGCAAAATAACTGTGCAACTTCTTAAACTTCAACAATTCAACGGTTGGAAAAGACATATAATTTCTTAGTTCATAACATAATTCATCTTTACTGCTAAACGTAACACTGAAATTGTTTATAATAAAACAAAATAATCGTTAATTAAATCAGCACTCACTATTACGAGTAAGTAAGAGTTATAAAAACGTTACAAACGCCGGTAGAATAACTGGTTTGAGCACTAGCGCGGCACAAGGCGGGCGGGTGGAGGGCGGCGCCCAGTGGAGCAAGGGGGTGATGGGAATCACGGGCCTGTGGCGATATCCGCGTTGGAAGCATGTGACTTCGGACTACTTTAGAGACTCGCCTCCGCATACTGAACCAATATAGGTTCAGTATGCGAAGGCGAGTCACGTGATCCTTATGGAAATAGCTTAGCATTGAAAATTCTATTAATCTCTCGGCTTCATCCTACGAACGCCAGTGATGTCATGCTTTACGAAAAAACAATAACACGTAAGTACATCATTAAATACGATGTTTTCAGATTGAAAATGAAAATCTTTTTTCGTCATAAGGTTCATATTTCATCTGTTAGCTTAATGAAAATGTCAAGTAGCGTTGACCGAGAGGAAAGAGACCACGGAAAAAAACTATTCGATATCAAAAACAAGCTTAATTTTTTTTAAATATAATCATTGTTGGTTCGAGGCGTTTGTGGTATAATCTTTGCCTCAACATTTTTAATAAATATTTATATCATTGGCGCTGGTCTCAACTTCAATATGAGTAAACAAGTACCATGTTAATAAGAGTACCATCCATCATCTTTAAAATTATAAGGTTAATATCACCGTAACATTGGTGTTGACTGTTTCTATAAACGTACGAGTATAGCCACAAAAATCACGGCCTGTCCTACTAAGGTCAATTATCTATCAATTACTACTAATATATCCAGCGCCAACAAATATTGGATACGAATTAACTGTCAGTCCGGTCATGGCACGCCACCGCATTACAAACTGATGCCGGAACTGCCTCTGATATATTTTTTTAATTTATGGACATCTAGCCACAAATAGGACCAAAGTCCTATCTGAGATCGTACATGGATACATTCTTCTTCATCTTCAGATTTTTTTAACGAAACGTTATTGTACCGTTAGTCTTTTTGATACCATCGTTCTACTTTCAATTGTTTTCAGTGACATAGAAATAAGTAGCTTGGAAATTACCAACAGTTACCTACTAGTTTTACACGTTCTACTGCAACTTCCTTACATTCATTTTTCGGTCTGGTAGCTAATTTTATTTCTTCTTTCTTTATCAATGTTATCAATAGTACAAATGTAAACCGGAATTCGATCCGTCTGTGGTGAAAGTGTTATTGAATTAGATCAAAAGTTAGTATCCGCTTGACAGACAAAAAAAGAAGATAAAAGTTAGACTGTAAACATTTGTACAGATTCTTTTATGAACTGTATCTAATTTATTTGTATACTACACGACTACGCGTCGACGGTGCTTTTGTTAGTGGCAAGGAAGTTTAATATTGATTAGTTTCATTAATGTATCAAAATTACGAAGAATAAAATAACCACAGTACCTACCTATATATACAAGCAAAATAATAATAAGCCCGATGGCAGAGCCAGTTAGATTCAGTCAGAAAGCCAGATTTCTTTAATACTTTTCTAGGATTTTATTTCCTGGACACAAAGTGAAGCTACTTTGTCGAGAGTAAAACTGATGTTGCTGGAAGACGCCGATTGGACATGAGATGAATCCCGACAAAGTCCTCTAGAGAGGCAACTCATACGACTTGGCCTTCGACAGATTATATTTTCACCAACATATAAATTTGGCTATTATATAAATAACTGTTTTTTTTCTCTTTTTTTGTAATACCTTTTAATTTTTTTACGTGGGGAAATCCTTATCATGGACACCCTTCTATCGCGAGGGCGATAGAGGATTATGATGAGGATGCCAGACTCCAACCGGCTAAAACCCCACTGTGTTCCTCTCTACGCCTTGTAACGGGCGGCTTTCGCATTCTTCCGCGACCCCGACATCGATGGTCCCTTAGGGATCCCATCTCATTGATGGGATGAATCTGGAGTTACTCCTTCCTGCTTGCGTTGGGGAGCGTACGGGAACACCGCGCGCGCCAACTCGAGGCCACTACGTGAGACAGTGGACGCCCCCGCATCCACCGTCTAGGCCTCTATTATGGGGATTGGAGGAGGGCGTGATATACACTCCTCCAACGCCTTGCTCTCTCACTGCGGATCGGGACATCAGTTGTTACTGATGTATTTTCTTCCTCACCATGACAGGTAGAGAATGCCACTCATCAAAGGCATCAAATTCTCCCTTTGTTATTACTATTTAGTAGATAAAAAAATTAGGAAATAAATAAATGAAAACTAAATAATGTTTAGCGAACTTCTCGAATATTCTGTAAAGCTACATCATAAGATACTTGTTTAATCCTAACCTTTAAAATTGATTCGGCGGTACAACTGGAACATCTCACCGAACGAAGTATTTTCCCTTTTTAAGAGTTTAGTAACGAGCCTATTCGTCGAAACCAAACTTAATTGACAATTTAACATAGGAACCGATAGTTCTCGGCCTTTTAAAGTTAAACGAACTGAGCATATTTATTGCTCACTAAATATCTACGAACATTACCGCAATAATTGACATGTTGTTTAATTAAATGTGATGAAATTATGCTATAATTCCAAAAAAACTATAATTTCACGTTACGACGGTGTACAGTGTGTACTGTTACGACAGATAATAGTCATGAAAAGCTGACCTGACCTCGCTATAATCTTCATGTTTTATTTATGTCTATAAAAAAATTATAGTGATAGAGTCTTATGTCAAAGGCTCGCCAGCGGAGGCACCACCGGAGCACCTATTTCTGCCGTTAAGCAGCTGTGTGAGCATTACTGTGTTTCAGTTAGGCAGAATACACTAGACAGGAGTCCTCAAGAATAGCAACGCACAACCTGAGATAGAACTTCCGTCATATTTGAAGTTGGATGTGACATCAGGTGGACTATATGCTCGTTTGCTACTTTTTTAAAATAAAAAAAATTAACTCATCAATTAACCTTTGTCGTATTGGTGAATAACAAAACTTTAGAGATTAAAAAACATTAATTACATACAGCTTATTTACATGCTATTTCTGTCTTTAAGAAAGGATATCCAAATTCAATAAAATCAAGAAACTTTTACCAAAAGTAGTATAGCGACAATACGTTTTTGGCAAGTTACAGAAGAAAGTACTTTGTCTTCTGATGACACGAACGTGTCTAACCGCGTCGATAAAAAACATCGTTTCAATAACTTGATTCCTGCGCTAACTCAATTAAAAGACTGGTCAAACTTATTAATCATTAGTGACATAAAAACACACTCGTGGCACAAGCACGTTCCGGTAAAAAATCATAAGCACTATGATCGATTCAGGTGTATTGATTTGTATTTACTAGGGTTGTCACACTTGTCGCATAACTTGTCAGTCTTATCGTTAGTTAATCTCACTATTCCAAACAGTAGTATGAATAATAGTACCGCTTTAAAATAGAAATTTGTGGTTGTGTCGGTGTGTAGGTTTGTAGTGCCCGTAATATCTGTAAAATAAGCAGTGGAAGCTTTCAATAGTCGTAGAGTCTTATGTCGAAAGCTCCACCGCTGCACCTTTTTCTGCCGTGAAGCAGCGGTGTGAAAACTGCTGTGTTTCGGTTTGAAGGGTGAAGTTAGGCAGAAGACACCGGGCAAGACGCATTCCAACTCAGTCCTCTCGAGTAGCAACGCGTCCACATACAACCTCAGTATTTGATTTTGGGATTTCCGTCCTACTTGGGGTTTGATGTGGGTGTCCATGAGCTGCAGTGACCACTTAACATCAGATGGCGTGCATGCTCGTTTGCTGTTCCGTTTAAACAAAATAAAAATTAAAAAAGTTTGTTGTTGGTTGAAATTGGCCAACCGTTATCGCCTATCTTACATAGACCTACACCCTTTACATAGACCTACACCCTTTACATAGACCTACACCCTTTACATAGACCTACACCCTTTACATAGAAATATAACAGCTGCTGTATTCAATAAAGAGTTAATTAGATTCACAATCATTTATGTTTTATTAGGAAAAACTATGGTAACCGATGACTAGTTATTGAGCCTTCGACAAATTTCTTTAGCAGCATAAGACCACTGTTTACTTCTATAAACCACAGGTCACCAAAGGTCATGAAAGATCAGTTCTTGAACAATTAAATTTCTTTCGTAATATTTGAAGTTTAAATAGATTTTTTCTGAATAACTCGGCGCGCTAACCCTATCCTGCGATACAACCTTGATTCTATTCCGCGACGGACGCTGACACGGTTACGGCTCGACACATGCAATGACTCAATACGCCGCGTGACGACAGCGTCATCCTTGATACACATCGTCCAGTGTTTATCCACTTCGGCATTAGTGACGACGCGATCCAAGATTGAACGTGTAATAAACAATCAACAAAATTTTATGACAAGTTGACGCTTGCGTAGCGGTACTAAGGCTTACGAAGAACCGTAGGATGAATTAGTATATTAATCTAACTCTCTGTGTCTCAGTTAAAACTTTATCCATACCTTTAATCACAGATTAAAGCAGCAGTGTGAGAACTGCTGTATTTCGATTTGAAGGGTGTGGTTAGGCAGAAGACACCGGACAAGAGGCATTCTAACTTAGTCCTCATGAGTAGCAACGCGTTCACATACGATCTCAAATAGGTCTTTCGTCCTAGTTGAGGTTTGATGTGGATGTCCATGGGCTGCAGTGAACTCTTAACATTACTCGTTTGCTCTATTAACATAAATAAAAAAATACTAAACCAATTTGTATGGTCCAAATTGTGTACGCGATAACCTTGAGTCAATGATCTTATGAAACAATCTAAGACAAAAGTTTAAGCTCATTAATTTATTGTCTAAATTATTAAGCCCTACGAAAGATTATTTTAAGTCACTTCAAAATAAATAATTGTTACATATATTATGTTACATTTTAGAAGCGGTATTTTTCGCGCAATTGTCTTAAACTTTCGCGTGGTAACGATAATTCAATTAGCATCTTTGAATGATGATCACAAAGAACAAAATCGGTCACTGGTGAAATGACACGATGATTATAAAATTAAAAAAACAAATACCTAACTCGACGTTATTTGCGTTTTCGTAATTTTCCAGAACTTACCGCACGGAAGCGCAATCCATTGCATTATTATCTATAGTGCAAATAACGTCTTCGTTGTTTAATCATAATTAATTAATAAGTACAGAGGAAAATTGTTAATCAGAATGCCCGTATCCGCGTATCTTCTCCTTTATAAAAATGACGAGTACCGGTTACTCAGCATCATACTTTGACATCATGTTGTTACGAGAAACAACAGCGTTGTAAAAACCATTGCGTCAAACCATTACCCAATGACGGAAACAAGGCTATGACGTCATATTCCATTACGTAATATTTTCCTCAGACGTAGGCTGTACACCTGAATACAGTGTTCAGGCAAATGGTCTACCATAAAAGCGAACTTTGAATTGTTTGAATAGCTGAGATTGATCGCTTAGATTTGTTTGGGTTTAATTATAAACTTCTCACTATGGTATACAATTGATATCATCATCATCGGTCCATTATTATCCCACATCTTAATGTGTTAATGAACTTATAGTTCGTTTATAATTAATTACCTTAATAATGAATATAGGTTCTGCCCGCGTGAAAAATGCTTTCAAGAGATGCAATTAAAACAAATATATATGTATATGTGCTATGTTCGTGGAAGTTTCATTTTCATAATAAAAGTTGATATACTTGTAAATGTTCAATGATATAATGTTAATGTAATATTAACTTCACTTCTAATTTTTTATATTTCGTATTCTGGACGCAATGAAATGAACAGCACTGAACTTGATGGTGGTAAAGTCTTATATGATGGAGTTAAAATCTTATGTGATGGTGGTAGAGTCTTAGAGTCTTAGAGTCTAGAGTCAGTAGAGTTGAAGGCTCGCCTGCGGTGGCACCACTGCCTCACCTATTTCTGCCGTAAAGCAGCAGTATGAGAACTTCTGTGTTTCGGTTTGAAGGGTGTAGTTAGGCAGAAGGCACTGAACAAGTTGCATCCCAACTTACTTACTCTGGGGTAGCAACGCATCCGCAACCTCAGATGTGGATGTCCATGGTCTGCAGAGACCACTTAACTTCAGCTGGCATGCATGCTCGATTGCTATTCTGTTTTAATTCATTAAAAATATTACTGAATATTTTTGGAAAAATCTATTTTTGTGATTTTCTCAAGGTTAAATTATATGTTTTTTTTTCTTTCAAACACTTTACTAGAATATTCCGCATACAAACTTCCTATGTAAAAAATCAGAATTTCTTAAAACGTCTATTCGGGGGTTTCAAGGGTTGGCTGGGAGGATTTAAGGCTATTTTAAGATTTTAAGGCTATCATTGTTTAATTCACTATTAACCGTAACCGTAACTGCTTACTTTTTGTGTAGTTTCACTATAGTATTATCGTAGTTGGCAATAATATAAATAATAATCACTAACGACAACGGTATCGTAAGTTACATTCGAGTAAATTCAACCTACCATCGGTCACCCTTATCGGCCTTCATAACTGTTAGAGAATTGTGTGGACCCTTTTTTTTGTTTACGTGGGGAAATCCGCCAAGGATATCCGTCTATCACGATAGAGGGCGATAGAGGGTTATGCCGGATTGAAATTGGCTAAATCCTCACGGTTTGTCTCTCTCCGCCATGTGACGGGGCCACGGGCACTCGTCCGTGACCCCAACATCGTTGGTCCCCTGAAGAACCCCTTGTCATTGATGGGACGGAACTCCAGCTCCAGGTGAGATAGAACTGGATTTATTCTATTCCATCTGCCCTGAGGAGTTCGCGGGAAACCACGCGCGCCGCTTCGAGGCATATGCTACGTCTTTAGACACCTTCATCGACGCACTGTTACTGAGTCCGGGTCTCCTCTCACAGATGAGAAGGATTTAGGCCGACAACCGCCAAACATCGTAAATTTATTTTTGCTCAAAAAATATTTATACACACAGAATTATAAATACTCAACTAAAACTACTAAACGTTATCCCTTACTGCTAAAATTTAACTAAATTTATGAATGAACAAGGCATACAGTGTTTAAGCAAATAAGTAAACAATTAAATGAAGAAGTGTGGTAATTTTTTTCGATTCTCGCTCAGACCACGTTTCGTTTGGACAAACTCAAGACTTTACTAAATAAATGGTTTGAATTCGCGAAAGCGCATGACTACCTAAAATTAACTAAAACTGTATTTACTACACTAAATACGCGTAAACCACATTAAGTCGGTCTCGCCCTAGTTTCTTATCGTTCGCTGCGCGCGCGCAAGAGCCCTAAAGCGGAAGTGATCTCGCCAGCGGCGACGCACGCGCCACTGCGCCGGATGTCGATCCATGGGTCATGGACCCCAAATTCACGATTACGTGAAGATGTCATTTGCAAGTTGTTGCAACGTGAACGGAATAACAATGGCGCGCCTAGTTTTAAATAAACAAGTTTCGTGTCGCCATCGGTACTTTTGCGCTCCCAAATGTTGGCTAGTCGTAATGTTTAATTGAAGTAGGTATGTTTGTATTCTTGTTCGTTGTCAATGACAAGTTAAAAATCTATACACTCTTATAAAATTATGTTACCGCTACACATTAACTCTGTAAAATGTCTACGGGGCCATTTCTCTACATTAAATATATTTTTTGAAAAACTCAGTATTCAGAGGTTTCTAAAAACATTTTTATGTTATATTTAAAAACTTTTGTCTGTTTGTATATTTGTTCGCCATCATCACCGTCCCATTACTGTCCCACTATTGGGCGCGGGTTTCCTTTCAGAAACTAGAGGGTTAAGGCCATAGTTCACCACGCGGGCCGGGTGCGGATTTAAGAACTTCACATGCCTTTGAGAATATTACGGAGAACTTTCAGGGATGCAGGTTTCCTCACGATGTTTCCTTCATCATTCATTTGTCATTTTAAACTATTAATTGTCTTTATCTACAAAATAATCAAACTTAAATTTTATGATATATAAACGTATCTAATATAAATATGCCTTTAAAAATAATGAAACAATTACATTGGTCACGGTCATTGCACCAACGACACAGCTATATCCTATTCTTTAAAATACTTACATAAGATTTCTATTTTATGTTACGATGTTAGCTAGGCAAAGCAGATACATAAAACTAGTGCAACAACAATAGTTAATTTAATCAATAAACCAGCAAGTACTCGTAGTGTTGCGATCGTTGTCACGTCCCATTTTGCGAATTACCTAACTCGATTATTGAATTTATTGAGGCTAGTCGTACTTGCCCCGGACCACCGGCTCTGCTACTTCGTATATGGAAGTGGAGTTGCGACATTAAGTGCAGTCTTTTACCATCTTGACGTATGTTAGATCGGTTTTTAGATAAATAAAAAATACAGCGATAAGTACTAACAACAGACAACGGATATTTTGGCTGGCCAACAATAGAAGCCTTAATTTATTTTATTATGGTTTAACTATCATTTTTACGTACCAAGGCTTCCAAGTCCCATATATTTATGACCTCGTATGCTACCTGGAAGACTATGCGAAACGTTCGCATAGTCTTCCAGTTAGTCTTCCAGAGTTGTAGACAAAAACTACTAAAAACGTATTTTCAGAAAGAATCATGGAATATTGTTGATACAAATTTTTAAAATTAATCTTCGATAATAATCGACTTTTGACAGTTAACGTAAAGTTCCTTATCTAATTACTGTAATTAATTTTTTTAATGAATGTTTCAAAACAAAAACTAATTCCTAGCAAAATTTTCTAGTTAAACGGAAATGAACATATAGATAACATTTGCTAAAGTTAGTCTAAATCATGCGATAGTTGCCTAATATTTGTTTAGAATAGGTACATGTTAATCATTTGAAAATGTACTGTATCTATCGCTATTAAGGTACAAATTGACATTTTGCACCTGTTAGTTGTGTGAAACACCATGCGTGTTACATATGATGTATCTCGCATGACATCGCCGTCATATCGCTTATCGCATATCGTTCGTCGCTAACCGTCGTCAC
>DWKW01000990.1:0-13956 GCA_018250115.1 Doberes anticus
ATGTGATATCAAGTCATTTGCAATGTTGGCAACCATACGATAATTATCGTATATGTACGATAGTTTGATACCACCGTACTATGTAGCTTTTGATAGATTCGTTCACTGATGTATACATAAATAAATATATTCTATTAAAAACTAACGCTTTTTATGTTATTGAAAATGTACGATAATTTTACGCCCCTGGTACAAACACACATCACACAACCAGATTGCCAACACTGTTCATTTGTCAGTTTGCATGCCGTTCGAAAATTATTTCTTCTGAGGGAGGTTATCTATACCCTCTATAATTTATAAACTGCAATTTTGTTTTTGTTTTTCATCAAGTTAAGTGTTAATATCTTGCTGAATAACAATGAAGCGCAAAATTTCTAATTTAGATGAAGAGGAATCCCGGTACGCTTTTAAAATAAAAATATTTTAAGATTTGATGAGTTGATGTAAATTTGAACACTAGTAGAATGTAATATTCTTTTTTATGTTTTTTAGGCTGTCGTCGTTATTATTTAATAAATCTAAGAGCTTTATTGAGAAATTATCGAAGCTAGACAGCAAAGCAACAGACTTAGATTTGAAGCCAGCTTGGATTGATGAAGATGATTCTGAATTGTGTTCAAATCCTTCAACAAATAAGAAGTTAGAAGTATATTCTCACAAACTAAAACACAAATATGAGTCTTTAATGGGAACACCTAATTGGGCAAAAGTAGCAAAGAAAATTAAGACGGAAAATGAAACTGATCAATTATTAAGAACAGTTGGACATTTGCAAAAAAACAAAAGTATTGGTCTTAAAAAAGATGTACTTGAATTAAAGACATTTCCGAAAATAAATACTGAAACGGGAAATGAAGGACCAATAATAACATGTACAGAATTTCATCCTAAGATAAATGTTGTCATGGTGGCAGGACAAGCAGGTGTTGTATCATTATTTTCCATTGGAGGTGATGTAAATAATAAATTGCACAGCTTTAAATTAAAGAAATTCAAGGTGTCTACTGCACAGTTTACACCTGATGGATCTGAAGCGTTTATTTCATCAAAATTATCACACGAGTACTGTGTGTACAATTTAATTAAAGCTGAGCCTAAAATGATTCAATTACCTAAAATAATAAAAAAGCCAAAAATATTCAAGATATCTCCAAATGGAAAGTATCTTGCTACTACTGAAGGTTTTGATGAAGTGTATCTGATTAGTGCTCAGACAAGAGAACTGTTACGAGCATTAAAACATAACACAAATATAGAGTCTTTATCATTTTGTAATAACAGTGAACAGTTATATTGCTATGGAGTTGAAGGTCAGATAACAATATGGGACCTCTCTACATTTAGAGCTGTTAAGAAGTTTTTTGATAATGGTTGTGTAACTGCATCATGTATTTCAATGAGCATTTGTGGAAGGCTGTTGGCTACTGGAAGTGGAGAGGGTATTGTCAATGTTTATGACAAATCCACTTTAACTACAACTGAGCCAGTGCCACTTAAAACTATATCCAATCTGACAACGAAAGTAACAAATCTTAAATTTAATGCCACTTCAGAAATATTGTCTGTTGTGTCTGCATACTATCCAAATGCAGTAAAACTTGTTCATATACCTTCATATCATATTTTTAACAATTTTCCTAAACAATCAAATCTGTATCAGGTGGAAACAGTAAATTTTTCACCAAATAGTGGATATATGGCCATTGGAAACAATAAAGGCTGTGCATACCTGTATAGACTAAAACATTATAAGAATTATTAAGTTTATATTTATTTTATGATAAAATTGTACTTTTTTAGTATAATAAATAAATTGACAGAAAATAATACTACTTTGTTTCACAATTATGGATTTTTATGATATTTAGTATACTGTTATGTCTAATAACTTTTTACTTTGTAGGGTCAGTGAGGAAAAAAGAATATATCAATATTATTGCACTAACTGATGATCTCAACCATCACTATTCAGCTTTAAATATAAAACTATTCCAAAATAATAGTTTCTAAATATAGACACTTGTCTTAATAAGCCAAGGCTATAGACTGTAGCAATGGTTAAAATAAGTTTTTAAATACCTAGCATAAGTCACATTACATAATATTTTACTTGTTATAGTATCTATAACTACTACAGTTGCATGGATGAAAGTTGTCGGAAAGAAATTAATATTTTCAGTATTTCGACTAATTTCTTGTTTGGTAACTAAGATTACCAAATGCTACATAGGTACATATTTTATGGCAAAAAATATTCTTCCATCAATTCTGCTAAAGCTTGGGTATCGTGCGAGTTTCAGGCTGGGAAACTAATTTATTGATCTTCACATGGGTGTTCATTTCTGCCATAAAGCAGCAGTGCGAGGGCTGCTGTGTTTCAATTCATAGGGTGTAGTTCGGCAGCAGACATTTGATATGAGGCATTTCAACTTAGTCCTCTGGAGTAGCAACACATCCACTTACAACTTCAGATAGGACTTTCGTGTTAGCTGAGGTTAGATGTGGATATCTGTGGGCTGCATTGACCACATAATGTTAGGTGGGCTGCATTGACCACCTCATGTTAGGTGGGCTGCATGCTCCTTTGACCAAACAGGTTTAACAAAAGTAAAATTTTTTTAGTTCATTAAAAAAAAATGTTTTAATAGTAGGGTCTTTATTCAGGTATAATAGTCAATACAAACCAATTAAGCAAATATTTCAAATCCTACTACCAAAAGTAATACGTGAAGAATCCTTGCTATTAAATTTAACTACATGAATACAATTTGTACAGAGCTACATAGTACATTACCACAAGTCAACACAGGATTGGAGAGTTCTAAAACTAGTGAATGTAGTATTCAGAGACAAAACCAATTCACGACTGAGTTCAAAAATATATATCTACTAACTTACCAGCATATAAATAATCTAAAACAAAAAATCACAGTAATAAATTACTTGTATGTAGCTGAACAATTAATCGCCGCGTATTAGTGGACCTATATAGTTCAGGCAATTATATTTAGATACATGAATACTATAAGGTGCATTAAATCATCTTTCTCATGAAGATTTTTAATATATAATGCTACGACAAATGATTATCTACAAGAAACAACTATGCATTACAACTATTAATTTACCTATTAATGCACTGGATACTGAAGATTCTTCATTCGAAACATAGCTAAATTCCAAATGTGCAATAAAACTGTAATTTTTTGTGTATATAAAATTAACTAAAAGGAATTAGTACTAACTAGTAAAAAGCAACCGATAGTCAAATAGTAGGTATGTTTTCAAAAGGACAGTAATAATCATGATCCCAAAAACAATTTAAGTTCCAAATATTTGCGACACTAAAATAATTACACTATTATTAGGAAAATGTTATATAATACGCCACTGACTGTATCAGCAGATTCTATAAGTACTCATACAATTATTACAGTTAAAATTGAATGTTTGAAGTATGTTAGGTCCATCGACGTTTGTTTGCGATAGCAAATTGTCTTCATCTAACTGGTGGCGCATTGAACTCTGTTCATTCCGGGTTGGTCGTCGTCCTCCTCGTACGCATTACCCTGGTGCGCACGCCGTCGCCTAGATTCTTGGTCAGGGTCCAAGTCCATCAGCTGGCATTCCTCAGCCAATTCAGGAATATCCACCTGAATGGGAGAAAAACAATATAAGATGACTTAACGTAAGTAAAAAGGCAGCATGTAGTAATGAATTGTTACCCTCGCTGCTACAATTTTATGGACATACACATTCTCTATTAAAAAGCAATGGCTTAGATTTTTTTTACAATTGTATAATATAATTTTGAGAGTAAATGACCATTTAATAAACTTACCTGAGGACGAGGTGGCAGACAATTCTCCAAAGCAGGAATGACTTCGGGTGGAATGCGGTTCGGGAAATTAACTATGAATTGTATAATGAGATTTCCTTTCTCAAATGGATTTTTGTACATAGGCATACCTGTAACATAAGTAATTATATGTGTTACAATCATTCAGCAATAAGTTTTCAGATAATTTATTCAGCTAGCCAGGTCCACACCGGCCAAGCACTTGCTATGTGCAGACTCGTTTGGTTAGATGGTTATAGCATTGATGGTGGTAGAATCTTATGTCGAAGACTCGCCTGCGGCGGCACCACTGCTGCACCTATTTCTGCCTTAAAGCAGCAGTGTTAGAACTGCTGTGTTTCGGTTTGAAGGGTGTGGTTAGGCAGAAGACATTGGAATGCCTCTTGCATTCCAACTTAGTCCTCATGAGTAGCACAACGCATCTACATACGACTTCAGATAGGACGAAGATCCTATCTGAAGATATGGATGTCTATGGTCCAGTGATCACTTAATATCAGGTGGCCTGCATGCTTTTTTGCTATTTTATTAACATTTAAAAAAAATGGTTATTTGATATTCTAATCACCTAAAAAAAAAGATAAGACATCGCGTTACCGCACCCGAGCTGAATGTTATCGGTTTATTGATCGTCCTAATCCAAGATCGTCAAAGTCGATTAAATTGCATTTTGCACCTCATTCATACAAAATGGATAAAATCAGCTTCGTTAATTTATAAAATGCAGTGTCCAAAATAACGACCTGGCTATGCTGCGCACGGTAACGTTATGGTTACATTCAAAGTACATATGTACATACGTTTTACATATATGTACAAAGGCCGCAGCTCGAGGCAATGGGTAGCAGGGCACCAATGTGGACTAGCCAATGTTGCATAAAATAATCTATCACTTTGTACATGTAGAAATAAGGAATATAATATATACATAAAAGGAACTATCCTTTTACATAGTATATAACATTTAGTTTTTTGACACTTACCTTCATTCAACACACATTTCACTTCACCAAGCTTGGTGACCTCCCCCGGCATCACAGTGATCACAATATCTCTATCATCTAAGGTTCTAATCACTTTCTGGAAACCACACAGTGATTCCACCAGCTCAATGTTCATCCTTAAGATGAGATCGTTTCCATTATGCTTGAATACCTAAGAATCAATTATATGTGTTATGTAAATACTGAGATCTCATTAAGAACACAACATTATAAACAGACAAAACAAAGAAAATAAAAACATACATCATGTTCTTTTTCGTCTAAGACTATAATCAAATCGCCAGGCTCCATTTCGGGTTCTTGGTCCCCTTCACCACTGAAAACAATCTTCTGACCATCCATCATACCCTTATCTATGTGCACTTCGATGATTTTGCGGTCGCGCACAGTTTTGCGGCCCTGAAACATAAAACACTCATGACATATCCAATGCACCATACAGGCTTTACAATTTTTTTTTTGTAAGAGTAAAAACTATCCTTGATGTGAAGTGAGCGGTTACTTCACATCAACATTAGTTACTTTAGGTGTTTAATGAACATTACATACAATGTGTATAGCCTAAACCCTCTCATCTCTCAGAGGAGACCCATGCCCAGCTGTGAGACAATACTGGGTTTATGATGACAGTTTTGGTCATATTTGAGGTTCAATGTTGTTGTCCAAGGGTGGTAGTGACTCTTTAAAACCAGATTTAATAATTATCTTGTACATACTGCATAAAGATTACAGATTTATCATATCCCTTAACAATGTACTCTCTAGCCGATCTGCAAAAAACAGCCAGAGTTGATAAAATTATATCCATCAAGGGATCCATAGCCCCTACTCCGTTTAGCACGATGAGGTGATCAGACTATAGGAGTCTGTATAAACGTATATTTCTTACAGGTTTTTTGTAAGTTATATGAATTTGAGTTTTTGTAACATAGGTTTACTGCATATTTTTTATGAGCATTTGAGGTCTTTACATAACAAAAACAATTGTAATTTTGGTTAAAAGTTATTTGGTACACAATTTTTGTATAAAGGTAGATTGTTAAATCTGGTACTGTCACAGTGGGAAATGTTATGCAAGGTTGGTAATTTAGATATATTTATCTACCCATATATATGATTCTTAAACCATATGATCTAATAATTGAATATAATATAAATATGCAAAAGCTAACATTTGGTAATAAAATTATAGGTTACAACTATTATGTTCTTGCACTTACCTGGCAAACCTTGCAGCGATCCTTAACATCGATAATTTCTCGGTGTCCTCTACATTCAGAGCATACAATCTGAATCTGTTGGATTACACCTGGTCCCAATTGCTGCACCTGAATCTGCATACCAGTACCACGGCAGGTAGGACAGGTTTGTACAGCACCCTGGAAATTTAAAATATACATAAACTTCTGGTCAGCCTTCACTGTCATCCAATGTTGATGAAGCTCTCAGGGCAGATATAATATATTGTAATAATTGAGATTTACCTTTTTGCCTCCACGTCCATCACACTTTTCACAGATAACATTTTTCTGCAATGCCAGCTTCCGTACAGCACCTCGGTAAAGTTCCTCAAGAGTGACAGATAGTTGATGAATTACATCTTTTCCTTTACGTTCACGCCCACGACGGCGGCCTCCACTAAAGCCACCTCCAAAGAACATGTCGAATAGATCCATTGGGGATGAGAACCCAGTGCCACCCCCTCCACCTTCTTTCAGAGCCTGTTCGCCACCTGTATAATCACAAATATATATTAATTGATACCATCACTGATAATACACTAAGTTACTACAATTAGACATACGTTCAGATAAAAGCTGAGCTCTTATACAAATAGTGATGCATGAAGAACTTAATCATTAATAGATAATAATATTTTGAGGTAGTTATTATTCTGCACATTCAGTATTTTTATTTGGAAGCAGACATTTATTTATTATTCAAAAAGAAGATTTTTTGATTTGCAGTTAAATACTACCATTAAAATAACTAGCTTGTGCCCTCAAATTAATTCGTTTGAATTTAGGAAAAAAGATAAAAGACGGAAAACATGCAGTAGAAGTTAAAAATAACAACATCACCTGCTCAACACAATAAGCTTGGAAGAAGCGTAAAACCTAATGTGCGAATGTCCCCAGTCAAAGCCATTAAAAACCAATAATGAATGGCTACAAATGGAAATACTCTGAAGAGTTGTCAAAGCTCAGCAGTACTATTATCAAAACGATAACTAGGTCCTTGACAGACTACTACAGACTTGGTAAGCACAGGGCCAACCTGGGGCCATCATTGCTAACCACTAATAACATCTGCAGATACTATATGGAGGAGAAGAAAACAGCCATCCCTATCTTGTTCTGTGTGTTTTGTAATTCAAATAAGCATCTAAACTATTCTAAACATTACTTAGTAAAAAAAAATTGTTTTCTTATAAACATTAAAGCAATTATATCTGCTAAAATATAAAAGTAATATGGACGACAGACTATATTTGTAAAACTAGAACTGTTTAAGGTATAATTTATAGCCTATAGCATTCAGGAATAAAGCAGCTATTAGAAATAATATTCAGGATCAGGGCATGTTCTGAAGATTACGCCTGACATACAAACAAAAAAATTTAAAAGTATACAAAGACTCCTTGAGTCCATATTAGTAAAATACTAGAAAGTCGTTAAATAATGATTTGCATTTCATATAAAGTAAATAATTTTAATACAAATATGTTGACTTTAATCTTTTTATGTGTGAAAAGGGTAAAACATAGCAATCTCATGTAAGACCTTCCCATACCCAAATAAAAATGATTTTGTCTGTGCTTGATCTTACATATTCTTAACATACATGTTTCTCAACTGAACTCTGCTGAACCATCTCAATGACTTACCTATGAATAATAAATAGGTTTTATTTTATAGAATACAATCAAAACAGACATAATTAATTACAATGCTTAATTGCACTCATTAATGCTGAACTCAGACCAAAATGCTTACCTTGATCGTAAATCCGGCGCTTATCAGGATTAGACAATACTTCATACGCCTGGGAAATCTGTTTAAACTTTTCACCTTCATTGGGATTCTTGTCTGGGTGGTATTTTAGGGCTAGCTTTCTGTATGCTTTCTTTAGCTCATCTGATGTGCAGTTGGGCTTGACACCCAAAATGTCATAGAAGGTAGTTTCTTTCACCATTTTACACCTGTATTAAAATAAAGAGTTCATTTAATATACTTGTGCAATAACCTAATGGTTCAAATCAGTAAAAGTGATTAAATATGGTTGATTTAATTTGATTATTCATTACAGTTGTTTAAAGTGTGTCCGTACTTTACTGAAAAGGCGTATGATATCTATCAATCTGCATTTGGCCACTATCACCTAAACCTTGTCTGAGAGAGATCTCTTGTTAGCGATAAGACCTTTTGTATATGTCTGTCTATCTTTTAAATCTGTATATTTTTTTAAAATAATTTTAGAGTACAATAAAGAATAATTGTATTGTATCTTCACATTTTTGAGGAGACCTATGACAAGCAGAGGACACTAATGGATTGATGATAATTATGCATTTAATAACTGTCTGTTTTACTTAATATACCAAATGTAAGCAAGCAGTGGCAAGCCAGTTTTTGTTAAGTGTGGATTACCTACTTCACTTATAAAGTAATAATGATGAAATAATTGCAAAGTATCCACTCTATAAACTCTTTTCAATTTACTTAAAATGAATACACAGACACTATGACTTAATTAAAGTCACCGATTTAAAAAAAAAAAAATTATACTACATATGGTGTATGTAAATACAAATATGTCATATTGTATAAAAAAGGGAATTAGATGCGAAAAATAGATGGCTATCTAAATTTTGGGAAATTCGAACTTAATTTTATGGTGTTGCAATGTGTGTGTAGGGCAAACATAAGATACAAAGATTTTTTAACTAAGCAAGCTCACATTTTAAGCAAGTCATAATGATTATCTTTAGGTTATATTGATTGCCACTGATATGGCTTCCAACAACAACAGCTGAAACAGTTATGATTTTCCTACAGGATACAATACATTTATAATTTCACTACGCTTAGACAAACCACGCAGTTCTAAAAAAAATAATTTGAAACACAAGAATAGTGAACTGTTAATAGTTAACTTTTATGTAAGTATAATTTTTATACTTCCGTCAAAGTAGCCGAAGTAGAGGACGATTATCCTTTAAAGTAAATAAGTTACAAAATATTACTAATAGCTAACACCTCGCCGTAAAATAATAATAATAGTATTCACTGTCGCTACGTAAGTTTCTCTATAGCTAGGTATCGTAGTCATAGAATGATGCACGTTCGATATGTAACCAACTACCTAGTAACAAAAATTTCTAGTCAATATCAACGATACATCTCTCAACTACGTTCTATATTGTACGAAAATGAATCTTTGTTCATTTAAGAACATTGCCCCTTAATGAAAGCTTAACTAAAATAAAAATGAGGCATGGTGGCTGAAGAAAAATATTTTTTAGATTACGCCCGAAGGATGACCATTTATTTCCTAGAGTAGTGAAAATCGAATTATTCTTACCAAAAATATAATTCACTAATAAATCCACCAAAGTATCTCTCGAAAATTTCCAGAAACACCGATTCTGCGATTTATTAAAAGTGAACAAAAGGCACAGCTCGATACTACAAGCAAGCATGCACACGCACGAGAAATGATTATTACGAATACCGAATACGAACGACGACAATCGTGGAGAATCGTGTTCTAGTATACTGTGGAATCGAATGACGTTATGAAAATGAAACGCATAGTGGGAGTACCTACGTGCGAAAGAGACAGATCACTATAATCCAGCCAAATCGCGTATTTTCGAGAAATTTCTCATTACGTTCCGTTCATAATTTTATCGTTTGTGTAATATTTTTTAAAATATTAATTAATTAAAATCTACTTACATAGCGTAAATCCTACATATCGTCCGTATTCAATATTGTAATCTTTGTAACATGATATTTTATAAACGCAAAAAATTGTTATTACTATTGGTTTTTGCTAGGCTTTCCGATACAATAAAACAACGAATGGTATTCGTGATTGAACCCTGAAATAATCAGTAACTATATTGAATGAAAATAATTCAAAGGAGCATTGCAGAAATAGTACAGTTTTATTAATTTTTTAAAATACTTGTGCCTAAATGTATTTACTTTGACAAATATATAGTGTATCAAGGTGTGTTTTAAAGAATAATATTGTATTGCTTAATCTCGTATTTCGTTTCTGAAAAAATAAGTGGGATGCCATGCATAGCTTCATAGATTATTGTTCTACTTTTATGAATTAATGTCTTTTACGGTGTTCCATACAAAGACGAAACCGTCCGACAGGACAATATTCGGATGCATAGAGCAAAGCACCTGTATTATTACTATAATATGCGAATTTTGTCTTGACCATTGCTTGTTTGACAGATACTGTCATGTTTGTCTATGGTCGACACTGTTATCAACATCTTTGCTTTGGTTATCTTTTGCAACTGTGAATCGTGATAACGTCAGTCTGGCTATAACATATTGGCCAGCGGGTCTGCGGCTGTTTCAGTTCATCGTTAATTTTGACGCAGACATATTACAGATACGTTAGCCTATACTAGCGGTGTTAACGTAGGGGTTGCATTTTAGCAATAAAATTTGAAATTTAGATCCGCCTCAAAGTAATAATGGCAGAGAATCAATTAAAAAATAGAGTTTGTATCGTCGGGTCGGGAAACTGGTAAGGTTTCTTCAAAATCAGCATGATTAGATCACTTTTGTTTACAGTGACCTTATACTATTCGATGATATAACTTGGCTTGTAGATAAGTACTGACTGAAGTATTCGCATTCGATGATTTGACCTTGCAAATTTTTTTTTTTAATAAATTGCTGAGATACCAGTTAAGATATAATTTCTGAACGTTTTTTTATCTGATTTTTTACAATAAAAAATAGTTTTGTTGTGAAGTTGCAAACATTTCATGGACTGTCTTGTTTTAACGTAGGGGTTCTGCAATAGCCAAAATAGTGGGAAAAAATGCATCTCGTCTTTCCAACTTCGAGGACAGGGTCACCATGTGGGTTTTCGAAGAGATGATTGATGGAAAAAAGTTAACAGAAATCATAAATGAGACCCATGAAAATGTTAAATATCTTCCTGGACACAAGCTCCCACCTAATGTGGTAAGTAATACTATTGTCTGATTTATATGTTACCAATAATTGCAAATATAGGTACTTAGCAATTTAAATATTTTATATACTTCAGTAAAAAAATATAAAAATATGTAAAAAAGATAATTTATGGATAATGTAAGTATAGGTTAAAAAAATCTCACTCAATATTCTGTAGTACAAATATTTTTTTGCTCTTACTGTTGGCACTTCAACACGTGCCAGTCATGTGTAAATCTATTTTAATCTTACTTCCTTACTCAAGCCTTGTCAGTACCGCTGTCACTAATTGGTTTCTTACATAAAGTCTATGAACATTTTTTATTACTTTGATTGGTTACATTAAAAAACGATTAACTGATTTTTCCATGATATTCATTAGGCACATAAAAAGAATTTCATAAATTATTATAGAATTGTGCAGTAGAGATGAAATTATAATTCTTTTTCATAATGATCACACAGACTGAACTAATAAAAGGGCTGTACCAGTTTAGGATGTTAGGACTTCAGATCCATGAGCTGCAATGAACTCTTGACATCAGGTGGCCTACATCGTAATTTGCTACAAAAAAAGCCTGTATCATGTAAATTTGGTGCAAAACTCATAAAAGTTAAGCAAAGTAACTTGTGTTGATTATTCTGGTATAGATTGCATATTAACATTATCTTGGTTATACATACAAATACCAATATAGCAAATTGGTCACAGGCATGAAGTTATGTAATTAGCCTTATCATTTAACAAACTGAAGTTATCAGTAGTATAATGTTAGCATATTTATACTATTCGCATACCTATCATTACCTTGTTGAATTAAATAATAAAATTATTCTTCTGCAATCCATTTGAAAATTACAGAAAGGTTTGATATAATTTCTTACTATAAAAAATTAAGCTTTTTTATAATTTAGTTGTTGTCTTTATTAGATTTTCAAAAATACATTTTTATCAGATGACAATGTTTCAAGGTCCTATGGGCCTATTTATGGCTTCATGTGTGTCAACAACATTTCTGTTTCACAGTATCTCTGAAACAAATCAAAGTTTTTCACATGTTTCTTACTTGCTATTAAAATTATTTTACTGACAAATTCTTTGAAAACTAGTAGCAGTTTTATTGTAGCTTAAATACAAACATAGTGGGGAATTTTAGAGTTTGCCTAGAGGTCAACCAGTTCAGATTTTATTCCAATGTACATTTGATATTGTTATTAACATTATGTTAATTGTAATTATTTTATGCAGAGTTTCATGAAAATACCAATAAAGAATTGCTTTTGACTATGAAGAATAGAAAATAAATACAAAGTAATATAGTAATCATTTATTGTAATTATATTATATTTTCTGAGCAATAAGTGAAGTGCACGCAAGACACAAAATTTTGCTTCCTAGTTTGTATTTTACAGCCTTGGAATTTGTTTTTATTTCCGCTTCTTTAGGCGTAAAAGTGCTTATTGAATAGTGCCTCCTGCTAGTTACTTAACAGTCACGAATTTAATTACAACATTTTCTTTCCTTGTCTGACAAGGTCGCCGTCCCAGATCTGGTAGAAGCAGCAAAAGACGCCGATCTTCTTATTTTCGTAGTACCTCACCAGTTCGTTCGCACGATTTGTTCCACTCTTCTCGGTAAAATTAAACCAACAGCAGCAGCACTTTCCCTGATCAAGGTAAGCAAGATTTAATAAGGTTTTGTTTATCATGAAACATGATGACTTTTTTCCCTTTGACTGGCAATATAGTAATGATAAATTTAGAATTAGAATTTATATGTGCTACGATACTCTCAGTATCAAATCGATTTATTTTTACATCGTAACCTAAGTTACAAAGTCATTTAAGATGTCGGGGATGATTGATCACTAATTGATTGTAAAAATAGAAAACCATTAGCAAAGCACTAGGAAAACCATTGCGATATCCGTTATGTCCAGTCTGTTCAATTCTTAGAGTCCTATCGTTATAAGTACTTTTAATGCTCGTTAATACTAATCATTTCCACTAATAATAATTGATAATATGATTTTGAGTGATTTTGAGTATGAGTTTTTTTTCGCAACAAAACGACCTTAGCGAGAGTCGCATTAACTACCGATAAATTGTTAACTCGCCGTTGCCAGTTCAGCACGGCAATTATTCAATAATGTTTGTAACTATTATTTTCTTTATGCGTAATTGATTATGCAACTTTTTGTACCTTATTAGTTTAAACAGCATTGTATAAATTGTATAAACATAGCCGATGGACTTGGCAGGGCTTCGATATCGCAGAGGGCGGCGGCATTGACTTGATCTCGCATATCATCACGAGATGTCTGAAAATTCCCTGTGCAGTGCTCATGGGTGCCAACATTGCTTCCGAGGTAACGGCAAAATTGTAACATTAATTCACACCGAACAATGTCAGATAATTTACATAACAATTGAAAAAAGTTCTTCGCATTCAATCCTGTTTATAAAGAATCTAACATTGTATAGATTATCCTATTCACAAAAAGAAAGAACTAAATGTCTTTACACAAAACATTAGCAACATGAGTAGAAACGATTTAACATTTTCTATTAAATATAAAAAAGTACAGTTCTCTTTGTACAGTTTAGTGTGCTTCGTATAAACTATCATCGGTAAGTAAAAATGGTATAACTAGTAGGTACCTATGTAAAGTAAACTTAAAAACATAAGTTAAAGTTAAATACTTTTTGCATTCTTAAAACTTATATGAGGATTACAGAAATTTCTCTCTAGGTACCTCTAGATAAAAATAATCGTATTTAATATAGTTCAATGAAATCTTGGAATCATAGTGAACCTAGTAGCATCTCGACGTACCGCTCCGGTGAATCGGCGTTAATTAAGCATTTCGACAGC
>DWKW01000991.1:0-13953 GCA_018250115.1 Doberes anticus
TAAAACTTTTCCAATTTTAAATTTTAGCCAACAGCAGACATCAATTATTTAAAAAAATTATAGGGAAGTCTAGTGTGACATTGTGTTTCCTTAGTCAGGCCTGTATATGGGTATTTTAGGTATGAATTCTATAAGAAGTACATACTCCATCATTGAGGACGAGTCGCAGTGTTGTTTCGTGAGGCGCCAGCGAAGGCCTAATTTATTGTATAGTCGGCTGTTCTCCCATTCCAGAAGCTTGTTTAAAGAATGTTGAGTCTGTAAAATAACAAGAATAAAAATCATTTCGGTTGATAAAACTTTTCCAATTTTAAATTTTAGCCAACAGCAGACATCAATTATTTAAAAAAATTATAGGGAAGTCTAGTGTGTCGAACAATAGACACATGTAGAAATAAGAACACAAACAACCAGACAGGTAACAGTAATCTAAATTCATCATTTTGAGTTTGCCATGCTGGGAATCAAACCTAGAACTCTCTGGACAGCAGACTGTCAGTGTAACCACTGTCCCATACAGGTCGTCAAAGTATTACTTCTGGACTTTTTTTCTAGAAATACAACTACATCTGAGCAGTTTTGTTAAGTTGTGACCAGAGCTATTAGTATAGTAACATTTTCTTCTGCAGAATAGTAATAAATATATATCAAGTCTTTTTGTAAAAAGTCGTTATAGATATATACAGTTTAATTAATTGTTAAATATTTAAAAAGAAAATATTTAGTAATAAATATTTTCAGTTTTTTTTTCTTCAAACTTTAATCCCTTTAAAAAAAGTTTTTACCATAAAATTAATTTCAAACTATTTACTCAAAATGAAGTCTCAATCGTTCATTTTCAGGAAGCATTAAAGGACATTATTATGGCGTATTGATAAAAAAGCACCACAGTGAAATATTTTTTAAAAAATATATACAATCATTTATATTATAATATCATCAACACATTAATTGTCTCACTGCCGGGCGGGGTCTCCTCTCAGAAATGAGGGTTTAGATTATAGTCCACCACGCTGGCCATGTTCGGATTGGCGGACATTATTATATGTATTACAGTAGTGTTTTCATATTTGTTTATGAATAATTTTAGTATTTTTTATATAAGCTAGCCTTAATTTAACTTAATTTTAGTAGTGTGAGTGATAGTAGTTAAGCATCAAGTTCAAATCCCGGCACACCTATATTTATCGAAAAAAAAAAATCGAAATTATGTGCATATTATGAATTAATTATCACTCACTTTAACGGTGAAGGAAAACGTCGTGAGGAAATCTGTGTGAAGTCCGCCAAACCGCCCTTGGCCAGCGTGGGGGACTATGGCCTAAACTCTTATCATTTCTAAGAGAACACCTGTGCCCAGCAGTCAGTCAATAATGGGTTGATGATATAATTTTAGTAAATTTACTACATGAATTAGCTTACCCTTTTACTGAGACATATGACAGGCCACAGAGAGCATCCGAGAGTGCAGCAACAGCACACACAGCCACAAAAGAGCCATTTGACGTTGACAGGCAAGGTCTTTTTCAGCACACTGTTGATGCGTGCGACTGTCGCCTGGTATTCCTCTGGTGCTACGCGGGACTGAAGTCCGGAGGGAAACTCTCCATTGAACCGGTTGCTTAAACCAAACCTGGAACGGAAATAAAAAAAAAAACTCATACTATTAAAAAAAAATAAGATTAAGCGTTAATATGGCGAGTTGTTGAATCGATTAATCATTACTCAAGGGTTTTTTCTTTTTCCTTTAAATACTCTTTCATTTCTTTAAATACTGGTCTTTTTATCTGTATTGATGTATATTGTTCTATGTTACCGCGCAAATTATTAGTTGATCCAACTCCAAGTACAAAGAATCGTCTTTACGTTCCCACCACCAAGTTTTTCAGGTATGCCTACAATATTCCACCTTAGTATAACTTATTGCCTATGGAAAAAGGAAAATATATCATTTTGCTGCTGTTGATCTATTCATTTTTCATATCTTAACCTCCCACTCTGATGGCTGACTCATCAGATTCCAATTCAATTCTGGTTCCTGTTCAAATTCCAGTTCTAATTTTCCAAAGTTCTGTCCATTTATCAATCAGCCTTTGCAGGTCATCGGCATCCCCTAATAGGCGTCACTCGTCTGGTCCTGTGCCTTCAGAACCCAGCGTTTTTACATTGTCTTCTTCAGGTCATCAGTCCACTTTGTTGGAGGGAAGTAGCCGATCTCGCATTGCTGAAGAAACTATCACTGCCTAGGCTTTCATAGAATCGAATATCTTTCTCTTATCCACATAGGAAACACATATAGACAGATATGCATTGGTTTTCGGTATAATCTGCCACAGTGTATGTATGTGGTGGTACTGTTTTGCTGTATGGGTTTACCACCAGCAATTAGCAGCAGTAAAATGATGTCGTCATATTTCGGCGACTTGTTATTTTTAAGACGCAGATCTCATACAGTATGATGTCCGGGTTATCTTCAGTATCATGTTGGGTTAGTTTGGCTCTTTTATATACCGTTCGCCACTTCGGTAATTTAGAGAAGCTTCACAAAACCAGTGTGAAAGATCATCAATCTACTCAGCTGACTTTGCCCAACACTCAGATCATTGCGATCATTCCGAACACTTTTAGGCCTCAATTCGGCGTGGTTTTTATGCTATTCTGTATTTCGACATAGAGCTTGGAGTTGTGCTTATTTATTGCCATTTCCTCATTGGACAGAGAGTATATTTTGAGAACACTTGAGATTTGCCACTGGGGTCATGTAAGACAGATCTTACCCCAAATTAACCCTATCTCATGGATAGTTTTACCATCCATTGTTGTCCATTTAATCAATTTGTTTTTGTTCAAAAAAACCATATTATGCAATAAGATAAGATATTAAGAAGGAAATAAAATATAGAATGTTGATGAAATTCTCTCTCTCCACACAAGACTTGCATTTCTTGAATTCTTATAAGTTCTTATAAACAGAAGCCATAATATGTTCTTACCATTTAAGTATTTCTTCCTGGTTAAATCATCTTGTTCTTGTAATTAGTGATGTAACATAATACATTGCAGAAACGAACACAATAAAAAATATATTTAACCAGTCAATACAAGTAATCTTATAATCCATTTATAGTAAATGATCTTAATGAAGCCATCAGCTTATGTTAAGTCAATAACTTTCCTGCTAAATATGGATACAAAACATATAAAATGATTTCGAAAAATAAATAAACATGAAATAAAATATTTTTATTACAGATCATATTGCACATATTAAATGTGTAATTTTGACTTATATTATTATTTTTCTTACTTTTTTTGCTGGTCAAAAGACCAAAAAGTATCTAAAAAGATAGATACTCTTTTAAAACAGATGAGTGAGATAGATTTAAAAAAAAAAAGGAATCATTGTAACATTGTATTATGCACCCCCTGCCCTATTATATCTTTTCTACATCATAAGCAATCTTGGACTAGACAAGTATAAGTATGATACACACTAGTTTACTTTTATTAGCATTGAGAACATTAAAGCATTTTGTTTGATGTATAAACAATTATGATATTTAGGTCCTGGGTTTGATTCCTAGAAAGAGCCAAGCAGGAATTAAAATATGTTCTATTTATAACATTTCAATATTTATCCCAACATTTATGTTGTGTCTTTGTATGTCCATAGCACCCACACCACAGAGAATAGTAGTGTAAGTTTGTAATGTAATTTTTAAACAAACCACAAATCATTCAGAATAACACATTGTTTATTAATTATAGAATAATATTGGTGAATAATTTGTTGATAAGCTATTTCCGCATTAAACGAAAAATGAAAAAATGACTTTCTAATTGAGATAAAAAAATTTATACTCTATTTTATTATTATAAAAGTGAATAATATATTTTAGTGGTTCATTCCGGATATACATGACATAGAGGGTTCAAAAGTCATCAGGTTATCTAATATTATTATGTTACACTACATGTGCTTTATGTACGCAAATATTCCTGTCCATTTGCATTCAAGGTTTCACTAATAATGTGTGAATCACATAAAACATTTGGTTTGAAGGATATTTATAGCTTTAGTATCTTTAAACTGTAAATTCTCTACTGTCCCACTAAGAGAACTTTTTAAATCAAAACTGACCGTAGAGTTATTGTTCTCATAATAGAAATCGTTCAATGCCACAGTGCAACATGAGATGACAAAGAACTATTGAATCGTTTTGTATTTGAGAATACATAAATATTGCGGTTTGAAATGAAACATCATGAACAAAACAATGCAATTTCCTAGAATAATAAACAGCTGATAAAATGAAACCTTACACTGTCATGTTACCAGCTCCGCGGACAACGATGGGATCGGGCACTAGCGTCACATGAGTTTCTTCTATATTCTCCTCACTGTCTGGCTCATCTGGATAAATTGCATCAAAATCTGCCATTTTTATCTATTACTGACTCAACACTTCTTGACACAACAATATCTTCTCGCTATCAAACACATAACAAAGCACTATGTTTGTAAAATTCATTAGACATTTTCATAAAAAAAGCAATACGAAGTGACGTTTCATAAACACAAATTTTATTTTGCCAGTTAGTGACATCGGTACTGTGTTGCTCTTGCTTTAATTTATTTCTTTAATGGAATTTTTACTATTTTTAAAATTTACATTTGTATAGTTAGTATATCTCTGTAGGTATTACAGGGACAAAATATGAGTACATTATTGTTATTCTTATTAGAATGTATCCAAAGTAATTGTGACAGAAAGATGAATATCCACGTCCTTATTATGAAAGCAGAGACGTGTATTCGCACCGCCTCACGAGATGGCGTGTTATTCAACAAAAAATATTTTATTTTGTTTTAACTTTCGTTATATTCATAATATTCTTACGTCTCTTATGATGGTATATTATTTTATCTTTATATTTATTGACAGAAAATGTAATTGAAGTTTGAGTGGAATAAAGTTTGTATGTAAAGATAAAAATAATGGTATTTAAATTTTAAAGGTTCCAAAGTTTATATGAGTACAACATTATATGGTCATAATAATTTAAACTCAGTATGAATCTATGCTCTTAGTCATAATTAATAATATGTGTAATATGTGTAAATATGTTTAACGATCACATCTATCTCTGACCGCCTGCCATTTTATAATCGCTTTCTAAATTGCGCCTTCTGCTAATAACAGGGAATGCAGAGAAGCGCTATCCCGAAGTACATTAGTAAACATATATTAACATGCTATGCTTAGAGAATACATACTCACCAAATGAGTCGAGTGGGATAGATTTAGTGCCGTCATTGCTATGTTGCGGAGAGAACGCTGAGCACACTCTTTTAGAGGGCACTCTATTTCGATATCCGTTCTATATTTCGATATTAATGAAACGGAATAGTAAACAAGCGTGCAAGCCTGATGTTAAGTGGTCACTGCAGCCCATGGATATCCCCATCAAACCTCAACTAGGACGACAGTCCTATTTGAGGTCGTATGTAGATGCGTTGCTACTCATGAGGACTAAGTTGGAATGTCTCCGGTCCGGTGTCTTCTGCTTAACCACACGCTTCAAAGCGAAACACCTCAGTTCTCACCAATACCTCACTACCACCAATCTCTATATTATATTATAGCTTTTATTACATTAAAGGAGTAATAAACGAGTGCGCAGGGCACATTCAACATTAAATTGGTCTGAAATACTGCCTGTGGTCGTATATGTATGCATTGCTACTCCTAATTACTACGTGTGAATTCTATGCCGGTGTCCAGTATATTTTGCATTACTATCA
This sequence comes from Doberes anticus, assembly GCA_018250115.1. Lineage (NCBI taxonomy): Eukaryota > Metazoa > Arthropoda > Insecta > Lepidoptera > Hesperiidae > Doberes > Doberes anticus. Next base: position 5,807 of record DWKW01000991.1, read on the forward strand.
TATGTAGTTTATTGTATCTGCTTTCGGAGGTTCACTGATGGTCTCCACTAAGTGGCTCTATTTTTTCCGGTCCTGTACTTTTGATTACTATACTTTATTCCTTGTAAGGACCAACAGTAATAATGAAATAGTTAAGACCTATAATAATGGAATCAGCTTTGGCTAGCACACCGAATAAGGCGTTGTTATTATGCATTATCTTAAGAGTGCAGCGAGTACCTACCTACGCAATGCGTCCACTGTCACACATGCACTAATAATGCGCAGCTGTGACCCAAAAACTTAACACGTAGATAAGCCACCCAGCGACATAATGTAATTATACCTGCACTTACTTGCTCGACTTTAGATAAACGAGATCACATTTTATAGAAATAACAAGGACTAGGCACGATAAAATATACCTACTATTAGATATTTTATCACTGTATTTTCCGGTAATAAGTTTTGTTTTCATTGATTAGGAATATATTTGTTTACGGTTCTGGCCACGACTTCCTTTGCATGTAGTAGGTAAATAAGAAGCGCTATGTCTTATATTCCCACATTACAATATTTCATATCAATTGTGAATGGTCATAGTAAAGATTTTATACAATCTCGAACTCCCCTCTCCCCTCTCGATCTCGGACTCCCATCGAAAAAGTGTAAAACGGGAGTTGAACGGAGTCGACTTACAGATAAACAGTTAAGTTTTTAGTAGTACACCCCTCGGCTTTCAGTAGAAAGAGGGATATTACTATGCTTTAACGTGGGTGACGTGTCTTGATACAAAGGGTATGACTGTCTAAACTAATTATAAGTTTCAGTTAAAGTTTGTGGGCGATTAAGTTGTTTGTTTCGGTTGTATATCGTAATTTAAAGTAAACTTTGTAGGAGGCTAGTTTAACACTTTCGACCAATTGGTTATTTAGGTATCATTAGCTCATATTCGTATTTAAAAACATTAGCATCATAGCAAAGTATGAAAACAGTCTGAAATAGAAAATTTACATTTTTATTCACCAGCCTCAAAGATAGAGATAAACAACATGAAAGATAATGTATTTGACATAAGTAATATTCATTTCTTGGCGGCTTACTGACTAATGACTTCGAGTGACCGGCGCGACGTAGCACTATTTCTTTAACTGTATTGAGTTTTGGGTTTTTTGCTGGTTGGGAAAAATGTGCGCGCCTGTGTAATAATTATGTACATTCCCCTAGCACATTCTGTTAGGTATTCTAGCATGTAATTATTTTATTACACTTTACAGTTATTTTATTAATTTTATTTGGTTTTTGATAAATTGTACTTATCGTCATATCTACAATATTTCAACCATGAGGTGTCGTTGCACGCATGCACTACATGTGCATTATAATAAATTGAAAATCCGGTATATTGTTTGACGTATAAATAATTCAAGTGACCGATAAAGGGTAAAGAGCCGTGACAAATCGAAATGTTTTCTAGGGCGGGTTTTATAATGTACTTATAGCCAACAGACAACCACAGCGTATATAAGCACCTTGTAGGCACCCCTAAGCAGTCATAGGCTCACCGAACGTCAAACAGCCAACTTTAGGTCTCTAAAATGAAGGTATGGTATAGTAAGGAAAATGGTTTAATGTTGTTTAATAATGCTATAATGTCACAGTATAAAGTGAGTGATAGCCTAGTGGTTTAAGCATCTCGATCCCGCTATGGTGGGTCGAGGTTCAAATCCCGGCATGCACCTCCATTTCTCGAAATATTATCTATTCAAAATTTTATAAATTATGTGCGTATAATGAATTAATGATCACTCGCTTTAACGGCGAATGAAAACATAGTGCCCGAAACCCGTGCAGGTTTTCTCCCTGAGAGTTCTCCATAACGTTCTCAAAGGCATGTGAAGTCCGCCAGCCCGTATTTGGCCATTGTGGTGGACTATGGCCTCAACTCTCTCATCTCTGAGAGAAGACCCGTGCCTAGCAGTGGGAGAATAATAGGTTGATGATGGTAACAGTAAATTATGTTTATAAGTTTTAATACTTGTAAACGACTGTAGGTTCTGTAGTCTACGATTTTTGGCTACGACTACGATTATGTGCGATGCTACGTAAAATTCCAATGGTTATCATACAATTAGACAAATATACTTAAAACAGAACTTTACCTCCAAACATGTAAATATGTATGTTTGCAAATGTATTACAATAATTTAAGTGTAATTTTTCATATAAATCCAATAGCTTCAATCATGCTACTTAATTTACTGGTTGGTGGCACCCCCTGTTATTTTGATGTAATTTACGAAAGTGGCTATCATAGTAAATAAGAATCGACAGCAACATTCAGTATGGGTCATTCCGTGTTATTTAATATCCTTATCAAATTTCAGGTTGTAATCGTAGCTGCGTTACTCATGGTGTGCCGTGGGGCGATCGGTGGCTTGCCTTACGCGGCTCCACTGGGTTACGCCAGACCACTCGGCTATGCCGCTCCCTTAGCTGTGGCCAGACCATACGGTGTGCCCGCCTTGGCTAAAGTTGGTGCTGCCGTGGACGAATACGATCCCAATCCTCAGTACTCTTACGCTTATGATATTCAAGATGCCCTTACAGGTACGTTACGTTGGTAAATGATTTATTCTCACTGAACTCATACGAGTACCAAAATCCCTTTTGTCCATAAAAAAGCAAAATTATCTGTTGTAGCTTTACTACTTTTTACTATTAAATGTAAGAGCAATACATCACATCTTCATCATCATTTTAAAAGCAGTAAAAAAACACCATCGGCATCTAGAAATGAAAGAATATCACCCTAAGAATTTATGACAATAATTAAGTAAAATTTTGACATTTGAACATGAAATATTGGCCACTTTAACGACGGTCATTTGTTTTTTTTTCTTTTGCACAGATGATTCAAAGAGCCAACAGGAATCGCGGTCCGGTGACGTAGTACAGGGCTCCTACTCCCTGGTGGAACCTGATGGTACTCGTCGTATCGTAGAATACACCGCAGACCCCCACAATGGTTTCAACGCCGTGGTACACAAGGAGCCCCTTGGAGGTGTCGTGAAGGCAGTCACGCCAGTCGCCGCTCACGGCTACCTTCACTAGTCCAACATACATATGTTACGCGGATTTGAAGCAACTGACTGAGGCGCACTATCTGGTTTGTCAAAGATAATGTATAAATTGAAAGGGAGTAACTATAAATAACGTATACAGTACACAATTAACGAAGGACAATTTATTTATTGAAAATCAGCATTTATAATACATAATATATTATTTTTACAAAGTTCAAACGAGATATTGTATACATAGCAAGATGCTTTAAAAGTGTTACTCCCTAAAAAGTGACCTTCTTGTTGTGTTTGCTAGACAAGTCCGTGTAAACCTTTTGTTTTCGTCGAAGTGACCTGAATCGTTCTTACATTTTGTTAATGATGTATTTATGCTTAATAGTGTATTGTTAAAATAATTGTTAAAACTAAGGTAATAAATTAGAGGAATCGTATTTTTGTCTGATTCTTGACATCCCAAAATTCAAAGCATGAGGTAATAATGGCGGAAAATATGACTCGACTTAACATTTTACTCTTTTAATTCATTTATGTTGTAATGTCGGGAACGATTTTTTCTATACCCATAACCGGGTGAGGTCTGGAGTATGCTCCACCACGCTATTTGAGTATAAGTAAAGAAAGGATTTTACCGTGGTAAAACTACTTACCGTCTTTTTTTGCACATAATGCTCATACTATGTTGTCACTAGTGGATACTCATAGTTAGCGTGAGAGCAATTTTATAATAATATCTGAAGTAAATTTCTGCTAAACTAGCGACATGCTCAGAAATATTTTTTATTTATATTACTATAAAATTGTAGCGGGACGTGTCTATACAATGAAGATTTTTTATTTTATTTGTGTAGTTAGGCTGAGCTCAGGAAGCTCGCGGCACATCAACCGCAATGGGTCATTTGATGATGAAGATGTTACAAGTTTTTTTAATTCTTGTCTGTCGGTATGTTTGTTCACCGATCACACCAGAACTGCTTCATACGAGTAAATAGGACTTAAATACTACGATAAGTTTGAGCAAGATAGGTGTAGTAGAACCAGAAATATCTACTGCTTGACCTCTTTGTAGGCATCATATTATTATACTCGTATGATACAGTACATGTAAGCGCCGTCACATGCATAGGAGGTCAATTAAAATTGTTTTGTTGTTTTTTCACTGATGCACCGACTACGTTAGCGACTACCTTAGGGGTAATAGTCTAATATTATATAAACTGTTAGAATTTAAATTCATTATAATGAAAGTCTAATCTATAAGCATTTGATGATGGTAGAATCTTATGTTGAAGGCTCGTCTGCTGCGGCGCCACCGCTGTACCAAATTCTGCCATAAAGTGGCAGTGTGAGCATTGCCATGTTTCGGTTTAAAGGGTTAGGCAGAATGTACAGGATAATAGGCATCCCAACTAAGAGCTCAGGAGTAGGAACAGATAGGACTTCGGACCTATTTTAGATTGGATGCGGATGTCCATGGGCTGTAGCGACCACTTCACATCAGGTGGCCTACATGCTCGTTTGCTACTACTTTACAATAAAATAATAATAATCGAATATTAATAGTGTAACAAAAATATCTAGGAGTGTGTACATATTTATAAAGAGGCAAAATTAATAATATTATAAAATACAATACAATAATTCTTCATTGCACACCAAAACCAAATGTGAGTGATAAGCTAGTGGTTAGGAATCTCGAACTTCTGCTCCGGTAGGTCGTACCTCTAACTTCTATATTGTTATTTATAATTGTTTCTAATTTATATGCGTTTTAGAAATTAATTATCACTTGCTTAAACGGTGACGGAAAACATCGTGAGGAAACCTGAATGCCTGAGAGTTCTCCAAAATGTTCTCAAAGGCATGTGAAGTCCGCCAATCCGCACTTAGCCAGCCTGCCGGATTATGGCCTAGACACTTTCATCCCTGAGAGGAGACCCGTGCCCAGCAGTGGGACAATAATGGGTTGATGATGATGATCGTGCACATCAAAACACAAAAATAATATTACATTCACATTAACATTTATACAATTATATGTAATAGGCGGTCTTGTCGCTCGAACAACGATGTCTTTCAAACAACATGAGCGAAAAAAAACAATTAAGGGAGAATAGATAACAGAAAAGAGGTAGGGTGCGCAGAAAATGAGATTAAAATTATGTAATATAAATAATTGTAAAGAGGTAAAGCTTGTAGGTTTGTATGTAGGAGGTGATCTTCGAAACTGTCCAACTAATTAAAAAAAAATATCATTATTTATAATGGATCTTCAGGGTGGATATAGGCTTCGATAAAATCAAAGAGCTTTTCTTGGAGACTTCAATACGGTTCTTCCAAACTCTACCTTAATGGGAAGACGGAATGAAATGAATGAACAGAAATGAATATGGAAACGTTTTAGAGGTGAATAAGACCTGTGAAAAGGTCCTTTGCTTATCGTCAGGATAGTTTTACGTATGTAGTTAAAAATTGGCCTTACACACAATATTGATTGAACGATTTTTTTTATTTTTGCTGTATTATTTACACATTTGGCTTTTTGTAGCTTAAAATAATGAATATCTTTTGCCCTGTATGGTAAAATTTTATTTTTCGACAGCAACTAATTAATGCGGTCTGGTGGCGAATTTAGGATTGATGCCGCCCTAGGTCCCGTCTGATATGGCGCCCTTTTCGTTTTATTTAAGCCAGTTATATTAAAATTAAATTTTTAAATAATGATAATTTGAATATTACAATTGAGTACAATTACAATTGACGAATAATTGTTTTTCACATATTCATATTAATCTGAGACTTATTCTTCATTAAATTTTAACGTATCAGGTCCAAAGGAGTTCATGATGACCCTAAAGCCTGAGAAACCGCGGGCTACAGCTAGTGTCTTATAATTTTAGGGTAGGTCACATATTACATATTCTTCAGGCTAATGTTTTTGATGTACTAGGAATATAAAGCACTGTCCTGTTTCCAAATATCTACACTATATTATTTATTGTAGATAGGCCGTTGATAGGTCATGGCTTCGTCTTTTATGTAAAAGCTACTGCGGTACTCAATATAAGGTTTTAAGCAGTTCCGAACCAATACGATTAAATTAATGATTAAATATCAGATATCTCGTGTCACCCGAGATAGCTTTGGTGGTAAGTGCAGCTACTGTGTGACAATTCGAGAATTGAATTTGTAGTCCGGAACAGTCAAGTGAATGCAAGCAGTTTCTATAAATACAACTAATGTTAAGATCGTGTGCGTTATTTAGTTTCAATAGCTTTGTGGTGAACATTCAAACATGTTTACGGTAAATTTTGTTTAATTACTGAATGTCAATTAGTATTAGATACTAATTTAAAAAGTTGCAGTGAAAGTACGTTTCGCTATTTAAGAATTTTATTAAAGTGCTAACTTCCTTTTAGGTTTTACTAAGCGTGTGTCTCGTACCGGCTACGTTAAGCATTATAGTGACCGATCCACCACCAACTAGCACCGAATACAATTTCTCATACAACGTTGTGGATCCTCACTCTGGTGACACGAAAAGTCTACACGAAGTAAGACGAGGTGACGTCGTTACAGGATCTTATACCGTTATCGACCCTGACGGCACACAGCGTGTTGTTGAGTATACAGCCGATTCAAGGAGAGGTTTCAAAGCTGTTGTTCACAGTAAGCCATTGGCTGTTCCCTTTCACCATGCCTTGCGCGAACGTCACTTCGTTCCCAGAGGAAATACTCGTTACCTAAACCAGTATTATTCTGCTCACACTTTGTATAGGGGGCATTCTCATCCTGAGCCTCTCGTTGCGAAGTTATCTATAAATAACCGACAGAAAAAAATTAATTCACCCGATAACAGCCACATTAGATATTTTACACCAGCAAATGAAATAAAAACTAAGCCTCTTATGTCCAAGCATGGACAATATTTCACCCCAAATAACTGAAGTTTTGTGGAATTTTAATGATGTTCTTTTATAGAAAATCACGGGCGAGAATTTAAGTAACAACAACTATTAATAGATGTGATATTAGACAAATAGGATATGTGTGTAATTGAATGTTGATTGCTTGAAGAATGATTTCTAATAAAATTTGTTTGATTTATTTATTTGTGTAATCATTGAAAGGAGTAATCCATGTCTAGGTACAAGTACATTCACATTTAATTTATAACAAGATGTAGCATTTAGCATCTAACATCTACTACATCTAAATTTATTGAGTATCTCTGACTTTATGGTTCAAACCCATCATTGCATTTTTATCCTTAATATAAAGTATATTATAGAAGAGTTAATAAATGAACATTATACGTGTTCTCGGCGGCGGCGGCACCACAACTGCACCTATTTGTGCCGTAAAGTAGCAATGTGAGAACTGCTATGTTTCTGTAGCAACGCATTCACATACAACTTTAGATGTGGACGTCCGGGGGCTACAGTGACTACTTAACATCAGGTGGCCAGTATGCTCGTTTGCTGTAAAAAATGTATATATGAGGGGAAACCTAATGAGGGGAAGCAATAATGTGGTGGGCTGGTAAGTATCGTGAGGCTAGTGTTCAAGGTCGGCGAAAGGGCGGTACTGGTTCGATTTCAGGTTCACATACTAATATTAGATCACAAATGTTTTAAAGACCAATGAAGGCAAAATAAAGACATTTACAACGACTTCAAAGAAGACTTCGATTTTTCGCTCAACATTCGTTGGCTTAAGTAGTCGCTAATCAAGTGACCTCCATGCTCATTTAATCGATGCTCCTTTAATATAAGAATCCAGTAGCCAGATCATAAACTCACATACCACAAGTGCGAAGTGGAACATTAAATACACGCTAAAGGGTAATTTTAAAAATATTTAAATTACATGTACTTTGTAAATGTGCATAATATTGTGTCTAGGGTCTAATAGTAAATTGGTTAAGACAGTCAACCTTCCGTTTTTTTTTTTTTTTTATTTACTAAACCTAACCAACGAGGCAGACGGGCCACCTGATGGTAAGTGATCACCGTCGCCTATAGACACGAGCAACAGCAGAAGAGTCGCCAATGCGTTGCTGGTTTTTAAGGAGAGCTCTTTTAG
>DWKW01000992.1:0-13951 GCA_018250115.1 Doberes anticus
TTGGGGCTGGGGCTGGGGCTGAGAATGAGTTTGATTCTGAGGTTGAGATTTCTTAGATTTGGGTTTGCTGTTCGCTGGCAACGTTGGGAAATCGGACTTAGAATTGAAGGTCGGCTGGCGAGGAGGGGGAGCCGGTTCGGCCTTGGGTTTGCCTTTCTCCTTAGCCTTGGAGACGGTGATCCATTGAGGAGGCGTGGACGGAGCGGACGTAGAAGACAGCGCTGGAAAGGCTTCTGACTTCAGTTGCGCCTTCTTTGGCTTTGGGTTGGATTGGCTGCTTTTGATGGAGTGCATTTCATCGCTATTGATCAGTGTGACCTAAAGGAAAACAAATTATATGTGACATTCTCATTCAAACCCTACTGTCAAAAATAACTATAGCAATTAGGTAAAATTTAAATCAGGCAAATATGAAATGAGCAATTTCTAATAATTAAAATTAAGAAATATTTGGAGAGAGAAGAGTGATAAGCTAGTGGTTCATCATCATTAACATATTATTGTTTCACTGCTCGGCTCGGGTCTCTTCTCAGAGATGAGATGGGCTTTATGAGTGGTGGACCCACAGAATTGGAATTGGAAGTGCGGATTGGCTGACTTTGCATGCCTTTGAAAACATTATGGAGAACCTTCAGGCATGTAGGTTTCCTAACGATGTAACGATAATTAATGTATACGACACACATAATTAAGATTATTCAAAAGAGGTGCGTGCGGAGGTGATCGAGATCCTTAAGATATCCTTTACTGGCATGTATGACAATCATAAGTTGATGATGATAATTAATATTTGGCGACTGTTGGGAGTCCCGATTCCGAACTTCTTCTGAATTTATATGGCGATACCATAAAACTTGGTCCGCGTCAGGTTTTTATAAGTTCTATGGGCCATCAATGGTCAACAGTCGAGCGAGAAATATTCTCTGCTACGTGTCGGCTTCTTGGACAGCGTATTGCCTCTGGCCTATTCCATGACTATCAAGATTGGAACAAACCTTTGGGGGTTGTATGGAGGCGGCACCGATGCTGGGGTGGTCATCCCGGGCGAGGCCAAGCGAGGGGAAATCATCATCGCTGAGGGATTGCTTCTTTTGAGGCGGGATGGAGATGCGATTCCCGCTTGTCTGCGTCAGGCGAAAGTTGCTGGCACTGGCCGGCTGACTATGCAGCTGGATGGACACACTGGGTTTCGCTGAGAACATCGTTGATTTTATAAACAAACAACCCTCAGAGCTCAAAGCTAGGATTCTCAACTGCTACAGGATTCCCGGATATGTGATTTCTTTACATTAGAAAATAGCGCTTATAAAACTTTTAGCGTAGACTTCATAACTCAATTTCTACTATTAAGCAGTACTGTGAGGACTGTTGCGTTTCGGTTTGAAGGGTTCGGTTATGCAGAATACGCTGGGCAGGAGGCGTTCCAACTTAGTTCTCAAGAGTCCACGCATCCACACACAACCCGAGATAGGACTTCAGTCTTATTTGAGGTCGAATGGATGTCCATGGGCTGCAGTGACCACTTGGTGGCCCGTTTGTTCGTATGCTACTCTTCTACAATAATAAAAAAGGAACGTACAAGTCCGCAGCACGGCGGCGGCGACGGGCGCGGCGCGTGCGGGCGCGCTCGCTCGCGTCGGCGCCGCGCCGCCCAGTGTGGGGAAGTTCCTGTCGTTGCGCGTCAAGCTGTCTCCGCCTGCAATACAAACCATATACTCATATACGATTCTTTTAAACACAACGTTACACATCAACACACGCATACAATACATTACACTTCCTTTTTCTTTTGCTTCGCCGCAATCGGGTAATAAAAGGGAGCACACACGATGCTTTGTAGGAAAAAAATGCTTATCTTTTATTATTTTTTAACATTGTAAGTTTTCTATTTAAATTACAATTATTAATATTTCAGTAAATTAACTAGCAACCTTGTCGTTAAACCTTGTCCGCAGCCTCATAAGCAACTTAAAAAAATCCTGATAGACAGCTTGGCCACTACTTCGTTGCATTCGAAATAGTGTTGGGAAATTATAAGTTCCGGTATAAACGTATTGAGCTTTGAGAGATAAAGGTTTTTTCACGAGGGTCTTCAAGGGAACACGAATTTCATACTCCTTTTTTTTCTAATGACCATTCAAACTGAAATAGGTATTTCATACGGATATGTAAGTGAATAATTTGACGACCCGTATGGCGCCGTGGTTAACGTGCCGTTTGCCGTTTGGAGGGTTCTGGGTTCGATACCCAGCGGGGCAGGAATTTTATGACGAATTTCGATTTCTGTACCTGGTCTGGGTGTTTGTGTGCTTGTTTCTGTGTGTCCATGGCACCCACGACACAGGTTAAATACTACTGTGGGGCTATGAGTGTGAACCGTTATTTATTTATTTAATAACGAGTAAGGTAGGGTTACCTTTGTAGCTGCGCGATGACGTCGTCAACAGCGGCGATGGCGCAGCCGGGGCGGCGGACAGGCGAGGAAACTGCTCGTTGCTTCGCGTGTCGATGTCGGGCACCGCGACAGGCGCGGGCGGCGGCGGCTGCTCCACGCGCTCTCTAGGATGATAATGACGTTCAATACATGACCATTGACACTACAATAATAGAATTTTGTTGGGTCAGGGGCAATGGCTGTGATATAAAACAGTCGTTTCAAAAGATATAACTGGTACTCGTATAACTCGTATGTATGACTGATCTGAGCGGCCGCTCCACGCATTGTTTTGAATATATAAATATGTCAAAAAATTAAAACGTAGAAATCTTCTACCTTACACGACATATTTTCATTTTCTTAATCTTAAAAGCAGCCTCCGGCCGGCACTTACTGCGTCTATACAAACTGTACTTTTTACTTCTTTTTATTTATTTATTTATAGACGTGATGATCGTCAACGCTCTTTACGAGCACGTCGTTAATATTTTCATGCAGGAGCGAGAGAGACAAGAGAGATGGTGGTAGAGTCTTATGTCGAAGGCTGGCACCACCGCTGCAACGAATACTGCCGTAAAGCAGCAATGTCAGAACTGTTGTATTTCGGTTTCAAGGGTGTAATTAGGCAGACGACACTGGACGGGAGGCATTCCAACATAGTCCTCAGGAGTAGCAACGCATACACACACAACCTTAGATGTGGATGTCGATGGGCTGCAGAGACTACTCAACATCAGGTGGCCTGCATGCTCGTTTGCTGTTCTGTTTAAATAAATAAAAAAGGACAAGCAGTGACGAACAAATAGCTTGATGCTCAGTGAATACATTATATTTGATTTATTCGTTTGAAGAATCCCCTTACACCTTTCACCATTTCAAACCGACTGTCTTAAGAAAAAAAAACTACTATTTTTGCGGTCATTTCCATAAATATAATTTATAAAACATGATAACTGACTGTTCCAGTTATAGAAGGCTGTTGTTTATTTATTATTTAAGCAACACAAAACCCAGTGTAATCTCTTAGCAGAGTAATTATTTCTATATAAATCATTAGTAGTAAGAAACTGAATATTCCAATAAGAATAGAAGCACAACTTATTATTTGTTACCTAGGCGTTCTCTGCACTACAGGATGGGGCGTGATGTTGAACTGCAGCTCTAGAGTTCGCGCCTGCCGGGCAGCGCCACGGGGCATGCCTCGGCCATGCACTGTCGCTTTATGAGCTGTTGAACAAATAATATACGAGTTATATTAAAGTTATATAAAGTATATAAAAACTATAAGTTATATAAAAACTACATAACATTGTGAGTGATAGCCTAGTGGTTAAGCACCTCGACCACGTTATGGTGGGTCGACGTTCAAATCCCGGCACGCACCTCTATTTATATTTACTCTTCATTTTCTAAATTATGTGCGTATTATGAATTAATTATCACTCACTGTAACGGTGAAGGAAAACGTCGTGAGGAAACCTGCAGGCCTGAGGGTTCTCTATAACGTTCTCAAAAGCATGTGAAGTCCGCCAATCCGCACTTGGCCGTCGTGGTGGACTATGGACTAAACTCTCTCATCTCTGAGAGAAGACCCGTGCCCAGCAGTGGGACAATAATTGGTTGATGATGATTATATAACATTGTAAAAAGAACATGTAAGAATGGTGGTAGTTTTAACTCGCAGGCTCGTCTGAGGTACCACCGCCAGGGGCGAATCTACCTTAAGGGTTTTTTGGGCTTCAGCCCAGGGCCCCAATCAATAGACGATACTTGTTTAAAAGTGAAGTTCGGCAACCCAAATCGATCAATCCGTGTTCCGTTCGATAGTCGCAAACTATCGAACGAAACAGGGAATTCCCCTGTCGGTTGTCTTTGGTCGGTGTATTTTTAGCGGGCATGTGCGTTTATTACGGGGGATTTCCGCAGCTTATCACCCGATGCAATTTTGCCAAACACCGCTATAGTATATATATTATCTGCCGTAAAGCAACAGTGTCAACATTGCTGTTATGGTATGAAGGGTATGGTTAGGCACAATATACTGGATAAAAGGAATGCCGTTGGAACGCCAACTTAGTCCTCAGAAATAGCAACGCATCCACATACGATCTCAGATAGGACTCCGGTCCTAGTTGACATTGGATGTGCATATTCATGGTCTGCAGAGACCACTTAAAATCAAGTTGCCTGCTTGCTCATTTACTATCCTAAATTAATTTCTTTAAAATTCTTTCGATGAGTGAATATAAAAGTAATGCTCATATATATTTACTATATAAAAATTGTAACCAGGTCATTTTGTGCATTGTGCATAGAGGTTCTGTTTCCAGGATAGACAGAGTGGTATTTAGCTTCGTCATAAACAGATAAGAACTGTGATATAACCAATAAGTACATTTAATGCTTGTCCATGACAAGAACATCTGTAGAGCAATTCCGATATTGCAGCTATTGTAGTTACTTCTATTGATTTAAGTGTTAATAATTAAATATTGTAAGTATATTTATTATATATACGTCTTTGCATTTCTTAAGTTTGATAAATACGTTTGTTAAATAAGATAATTGACTTCATTGTCTGTATTATTTGACTGGCAACAGCAATAGCCCTTCATCAATGGTAAAAAGAGACTTCTCAGAAATTATATAATATAATTAATAATATAATCATTTATTCACTCTCACAACAGGGTTTATTGTTTACAAGCAATGAACCGTTGGAATGCTAATACTTTACATTGTGAGAGTCTGGTGCCTGAAGTAGGTATATAATATACATATATATGATAGTAGGTATATACTATATATTGAAACAAGTGTGGTGCTTAAAACAGATTCTATACTCATTATACTGTGCATTTTAAGTGGCAATTGTAATAGCCAATACCAACAACATACCTTTAAGATCAATTTCGCTCCTGAATACCGCAGTTAGATGCTGACCATCGCATTCTCCGTCTTCGCACAGGTAGTGATCTGTGCGAAAGTGGTGAGCTAAGGCGGAGTGCGTCGCGTAGTACAGGTTGCGACCATCAGCATCACACAAATGGCAATACAAGTGTTCTTTGCGCAAATGACGATACAATTCGTCTGCATCCATGAACCGCTCCTCGCAGAACTCGCATAGTGGATGGCCCCTGTGTATAACGACTGCCTCAAATTAATATTGAGATTAATATTGGATGGTGGTAGAGTCTTATGTCGAAGGCCGCACCACCGCTGCACTTATTTCTGCTGTAAAGCAGCAGTGTGAGAACTGCTGTGTTTCGGTTTGAAAGGTGCGGTTAGGCAGAAGACTTTGGACAGGAGGCATTCCAACTTAGTCCTCAGGATTAGCAACGCATCCACATTCAATCAATGTGGATGTCCATGGGCTGCAGTGACCACATAACATCAGGTGGCCTGTATGCTCGTTAGCTATTCTATGAAAATATTTAAAAAAAAACCTTGAAAACTGAAAAGTTTGAACAAGATTGTACGAATAGAACCCGACACAATCTGACCGTGACATACAACAGAGATATGCGTTGTCATTTACTCGAGAGGTCAATTAAAATTGATATATTTTTGTTACTTAAAATGAGGCGACAACGTTGCGGGCGAACGTCTAGTTTATTCAAAACATAGTGATGCCCACGACTTCGTCTGCGTTGTATTTAGGTCACTACTACTATATTGGTCGTAATAGCTTCGAAATTGATGAGACACCATTGGCGGCCAACTTTTTCCCGTCCTGGTTGAATAATAACACTGTTATGGCTTAGCTCCTATAAGAGCCAGGACAATTTTAAATACACACAATTCTTCCTGAAGATTCGTATGCAAATTTCTTGAGTGGTTCTCCAGATAAGCATTCAATTTTTTGATTACAGGACTATTAATTATGAACTCTACACAGGCAATGGATATTCATATATGTATATTACCTATGAGATGTGTCATCGAGGTCGCCCTTTCGGCGATGGTGGCCAAGCTCCTGCCGCGTGTAGCACTTCCGTTCACTAGTGAAGATCTAAAATTTTTTTTTCAATTTTATTAATACAATAATAGTTGTTAATACAACGAAACGAGACTACAGCTAAATTGAGTAACATGAATGGAAAACATTCATGGTTTGAATGTTGGAGTCCTGAATATGAGTCCTTAACAAGTCCTGGACTATGAGTATTCTCTCACCAACTCTAGACAATTCTATGTCAACTGTAACATAAGTTATGAAGACCTTATGATGAAAATTAATACTGATCATATGTTTATATTTATGGTATTCCTTGTACTGGAATATCTATGTTTGATGTTGGTAGCGTCTAAGGGTCCACTGTGGCAGCACCACTGCTACACCTATTCCTGCCATAAAGCATAAGTGTGAGCACTGCTGTGTTTTGGCTTAAAGGGTATGGTTAGGCAGCAGACTCGATAGGAGGCATCCCAACTGAGTCCTCAAATCAGGCTTTGGTCCTAGTTGAGGTTGGATGTGGATGTCCACGGGCTCCAGTGAGCACCTAACATCAAATGGCCTGCATGCTTGTTCGCTATTCTGTTTATACCAAAAGTATTATTTCAAAAGTTTTAAAAAATCATAGCACAGTGTAGAAATGAGTCAATTTTTATATCATAATAACTAATGTGATAAAACATTAACAATTAATGAACATAAAACAGGACAAAGTAAATAAATCATTATTTTATCATCAACCCTATTATTAGGCAAATGTTGAAATAATGATTTGTTTTTTATTGGGTCATTAGTGATATATTTGCTATAAATAGTACTTAATACCACTTTAGCAACATTTTCATAAATTAATGGCATTAATTAAATAGATTACTTTTGGGACAATTTATTTATTTAAATATAATAAAATATTTAATTTTTGCATTAGGCTACTTAGGTACTGCAATGCATATTTTAATTGACAATAGAAAAGACTATAATATGTTGACTTCCTGTTAACTTGAGATGGGCTTCAAATACACATTTCTTGCAATTTATCTAAATAATGCATATGTGCAATATGTGAATTTAAAATCATTATTATGAGGAATGCTGCATGCATAAACAGCATGAACAAAGGCATTTGATGTCTGGCAGTCTGCACTTGGTCAACATGGTGGAGCTATGTCCTAAACTCTTCCATCTCTTGGAGTAGTCTCCTACCAAGAAGTTGGAATGAAGGATTGATGATGTTAATTATACTATACTGTATGCACTACTATAGCTACCACTAAAATTTATTTGAAGAGTCTTACTGGCTACTATTCATTGCAAACTGAAAACTTCAAATTGAGCCTCATTTGACATTTCCATATAATTACAAAATTACATTGTTTCAGATAGAATTACCTTAGGAAATACTTGCTCTAGTAAGAGCACCATAAGTCATTATCAGCACAGAAAGCACTGGTCTACTCCCACCCACAATTAGCAAATAGGGGTCAAAACCACTTGATGTTAACAAATCACCTATCTGTTTTACTTCAATTTCTTAAAGTTAAATTAGGCATATCAAGGACTAACCTTCAAGTGTTCCACGCATAGGTCACAGTAATATCTTTCATGAATCTTCCGCATATGATCGCTGAGCATGTTAAAGGTCCGGAATGGTGGAATCTTATTGCAAGTCTTACATCTGTTCTCGAGGAGTATTTCATAGGCATTCTTAATATTTTCACTGCAGAATCCTATTTTAAATTCCCTCTCAAAGAGTCTATCAGAGAAAGCCTTGTTACGCAGATCTTTGTACAGTTGGATGGTGTCAGTGAACACAACCTGTTAATGAAAAAGTAAATTAAAATTTTAAAAATATATAAATCCATGTCACTTACACATACAACCAAGGGTGAAGAAACATTTTACTCTGTGAGTGTGATCCATCTTAGCACAAAGATTTCCATCTTAAGAGATAATAGTCAAATGCTAGCCACTGTGAAAGAGGACATTCCCAGCAGTGGGAGCTTTATCAAGCAATTATTGCACAATATTGTACAAATGAAAAATTACTATTCAATTAATTTTGGTTAACATTTTTACTGAAAATAACATTGTGTTTTTAGTTTTAAAATACGATGCATGAGACATTATTTAAACTTAGGAGTACCATTAGCCGAAAAAGAGCTATCAACCCATTTAGAATATTTATTGTTAAAGAAATAAATTCAAGTAACTGTTCTAGCTTATCACTGTAGCAATAGAGAAAATGCAAGTTTGCAAAACTTACTCTTGAAAGATCTTGCCGACATATCGGGCACTCGTTCTGCAGACACAGCACTCGCATCCGTGTCGAACACTCGAAGCATACGGGGTGATCACATTCCCCAATCGAGAAATACAACACGTTCTTGAAACAAACTACGCAAGTAGTATTGTCGTTTGTGACGGAATCGGCCATGGCTTGTATCAATCGAAAACAAATACTATGGTGTTCACACTAAAGCACGTAAGTCTGAGCAACAGGAAAATGACCAACAGGAACAGGCAGCGATCACAGATGTTATGAGCGGAAGAACTAGAAAAGAAAAATTCTGAACACTAATGTGACAGGCATGAGAATGAATGACACTAATCAATGACAGTCCCTAAACTTACTGATGACAGTAAATTTTTAAACTGTGTCTCCGTATGTTCCACTTGGAATTATTATTGTTTAGTACATAGTAATTTACGACGACCGGTAGGTAATAGACACAGATAATTTTCCACATTTCATTAGTAGTATTTAAAAACTCGACATTTATATTATACTCATTAGGCTTTCTCATTATCCGTAATTAAAAACTAACTTTATTATATACCACATAATTATAAGCAACTTTCAATGCTTACTTCATGATGTGGTGCTTCCACACGCATCATTACTGTTGACTGTCTGCAACTACGTGTATTGGTCTACTAATTTACTTCTTATTATATTTACTCATTCCTTGCCATTTGTACGTTTTTTAAGAGCGTGTTAAATTTTTCCACTTAATGCCTTCATTTGTTTGCCTTAATGTTTCACTTCGGTTAGATTGGTTTAAGCAACATAAAGAAAACCACGATCAATGGTTACAAGCTCAATCTTAGAGTCTGTAGCACCCCTAAGAATAATAATATCTTTGTCCGAAGCATCGACAATATTTTTTATTAATGTACTTGATCACAGACTATGTAGAAACTAGTAGAAAGTGTAGAAACACTAGAAACGTTACACATTATTTGTAGAAAATTGACGGTCGGGACGGTTAGTTTGAAACTTTGAAATTTGAATTTAAATAATTGAGATCAGTACTTGTCCTGTACATTTGAGTTATATGTTGCAAATCGTATTCCATTTTTGTATGAAAATGAGAAAAGTTCTTGTGTGATAGAAAGCCTAGAATTATTGTGATATGATGTATTTCGAGGTAAGTCATGTATATTGATGGTAGAGGATTTTCATTGTTTTGTGTATAAAATGATGGCACTGAGTTTTGTTTTGCTTTAGATTGATAATACACCTGAACATGTACGAAAAGCTCGTAAAGCACAGATTGTGCAGAGAGAATCACCGAAGGAGGAATGTCCCCGTCTGGTCTTGGCTCCGTTTGCTCGCCCTCCTCAAGTGATCTTTGACAGTATTTTCATTGGCACAACATGTGAAAGAAATTTGGAGGTTTACAATCCTTCCAAACAAGCCCAACAGGTAATTCGTTTCCATTCTAAATATAGAGCTAAGGAAGTTCCAAATAAACAAAACAAATGTTAAAAAAACATTTGTGCTAGATCAAGTTCTTAGCTCATTTCAAAATGGAAGATATAGGTAACATAGGTACAATTGTATAAGAATTAGACGCATATTTTCTAAACTTTTCTTGTCTAAATCTAGCTCCTTGAGTTTAAGATGATATAACAGAATGAGCACAAGCAGTGCTTTATCACAGCATGAACTCGAACCATATCAAATTTGTTACAAATATGTTGTCCCTATCATATACAGTGCACTCCACTGAATCAAGAATCACATGAAGTTTTTATTTAAAAAAATGTGTTCTATACCAATATAGTAATACCAATAGTATTACCTTGATTCTAAAAATTGATGAATAGTCTATAAATAAACTTAGTGTTTGGAGCAAAGAAATAAGCAACATAGCTTTGAAAACACTTTTTTTCATTACATAAAATGTTTGAAAAAAACAACATACTGTAACACAGGGCTGTCCAAACTGCATACCTTCGCGGGCTAACTAATTTTATTACACAAGCTGAAGGGCTGTAGAAATAATATAACACTTATTATAATCTGTAAAATTTAAAGCGGTATAGGTACGAAGTGGCGATACGAACTTATTGAAAGCACAAGTTTGACTAATAGAGACAGCAACAAATACTCACTCTACAAAAACAAAATACTTTCCTAGAATTCCCTCAAAAACAGTAAAAGATAACTTCACTTTTAAATGATGTCATGCAAATGGAATGTTATAAGAATAAAGATAAATAAATCATACCAAATATTGATTAAATGTTTTGACAATGAATTCTATTATTTAATTAGTTTTAATTATGAACCTTTGTAGATTGTATATTTTTAGTTTTAGAGTTTTCACTTCATCCATTACTTTATTAATATCAAAAGTTACTTTTACCAAACTAAGAATGATTTCTACAGATCACCCTTGGGAAAGCATTACCACCAGGCTTAATTATACATCTACCTGGAGAATGGATGTATTTGGAACCAGAGACCTGTTACATCCTGACCCTGGAATGGACACCATCACAACCAACAACTCTCAGAGAAACCGTCCGTTTCACTAATGAGAATCGTGGCAGATATGATGTCATTGTTGTCTTAAAATCTGTTATGGTAATTCACTTTGAATTTTTTATTATCGTTTTTGTTGTGGTTTCAATAGTATTTTCTTGAATTTTATGCAATATTACATGATATATTTAAGGCTGTTTTAGTTATTGATATGTGTAACATTGTGTTTATAATTATAAAAATATTATTATTATATTTCAGTTCTATTGATACTTTGCCGTATTTTATGTTTGTTTAAAAATATTTTTTATTATCAATATAGCTCTTCTGATTTATCTCGATCAGTGCAAAATTAGTTGTAGGTGTCACAATAATAGTGTTTCATAGAAATCAGAACCCATGTGAAACATTTATTACTAGGTTCAATAACTGTTGCCATTTAACTGTGACGGCCATGGGGTGCCAGTGGGGTAAGGTACAGTGGTCATGCTGGTCTGCCGCTCGGAGGTTGTCTTTGGTTTTATTTCCAAATAACTAAGAGTAGAAATTTCAATGCTGAATTTCGATTTGTATACCTGGATTGTGTGCTTGTTTCTGTGCGTGCACATGGCAACCACAACGAGCAAATATGGAGTGTGAAGTATTATTAAATATATTAAGAAAATAATTTTTACTTTATATGGCATCCATAAAGTATGTTACTTTATGGTAATTAAAAATGTTTTTTTTTCCATTTCTATCACAAATTAATTAGTTCGTGAAAGATATTTATTTTACCAATTTACGAATTATGTCAAATTATGCATAGGTTTTATTCCCTTTTTCAGAATGTGAAAGGAAAGATGAATAATCCTAAAGGATTTAAGATATCACCTGGAAAAGTTAAGAAAAAAGCAACAAAAAGATCACCAGTCTCCATTCATAAAAAGAAAGCTGAAATGATTTATAACTCAACAAAATTAAAAAAATCTATAGACATAGTTCAGAATGACCAATATAAAATTGTCAAATCATCTAACAAAGAAAATATATCAACATATGATTATTTAGAGCCCCAGTCTTATAAATGTCCCTTTGATTCACCATCAAGCATTGACTTCAATTTTAATACATCGGAAATATTTTCTAATATGCGCCACCCCACTTCCAAAAACTTGCTACAGCAAACTTATGATAAATCGGAAATTTTAAGAAGTAATAATAATCAAGATAGTGTCATGAAAAGTGCAAAGGACAATATATTAAGACCTTCAAATAAACAAAATGTATCTGTTACTGATATGTTTGACGATCTTACTTTTACACCATTAAAAGTTACATCGACGAAAAAGGAAAAATTAGACAAAGGGCCTAAAATAATTTTGAGCATGAACTCTGAAAGTGACTTTGATGATAGTTTGAACATGAAAAATTCGAACAAAGAAAATGAGACCCATTCAATCGTCATAACATCTTCGCAACCACCTAATAAATGGTTAACGGTCAATCATCATTCACATTATGAAAATCAATGTATAGAAACACCAACATTACCTAAGAAAATCCCGAATACATCATCTCCTAAAGAATTAAACAGCCCAAATTTCTCCATAAACACAGAATTCTCGCGAATCAGTGAGTTGTCATTTTTCCCTCAAAGATTCTCAACGGAAAGAAAAGTTGTTCCCAAATTAAATAATGAAACTCATGAAATCATAGACGTAACTAGTGCAAAATTAAGTTCTGATACATATACGAAAGATTCCCCAAATACTATGGAAGTTCATCTACATCAGATTGTTCAGGAATCAAAATCAGAGTTTATTCGTGAACAGCCTAAAATGTGTAGACAATCTTTATTTAAAGAGTTTCAGCGTCATAATGAAATGAATTTAAATAAACATTTACTAGCCTCTGATCAACATCTTCCCTGGAATAATGATTTTAGAAACGAGCCTCGGTCTCCTCCTCGATCTATTACACCTCCTTTGCAATCGATTCCTGAAGAAAGTGGTCAATTTTCGGACACTCAATTTTTTGATAAAACTGACAGACAGATGACAACATTTACTATAAACAGAACGTTCGATAAAAGTACCGTAAGAAATTCTATATCACATTCAACGAGACAATCGTGGTCGAAAAAAGCTGTAAAGGTAGAACCAGATCTATGGAAAATGCCTGTACCTATAGCTAAGTGTGCGAAATCTAAATCAACTTCAAAGTCAAAGGAATCGTTGAGAGGAAACAACCGTTCTACTGCAGATTACAATAAAAGTGTCAATCAGAACATTTCCCTAAATCAAGTAGGAAATGTATATTCTCAGTCGTTTACAGTTGATCCTTTTCTGTCTTCCACTTACTTCTATGATGAAAGGGCTGTTGAAAACTTTGAAAAAGAATTCAAAAGATGGTTAAATTGCATTCTAACTCCTCCTTCAGACCTTGATAGCAACATTGAACAGAAAATTGACGTCGGCAAGGCATGGGTTGAGAATAGAAACAAAGAAGTACCAGCGGCACCTACTAAGGAACAAGTTTGTAGCGTCTACCACAACAGTCACAGACTGGAAAGTTTACGACGAGCGGCTAGAGCTTTATTATTAAGCACTGAAATCTCCCAAGTATTTTTAAAACTGTACGCTCAGATAGAAAAGAAGTTAATAGCTATTCGAACGGACAGAAATTTGCATTTAGATGTAGGATTACAAAAAAATATAATGGAACTGTTACTTTCATACAACCCTTTGTGGCTTCGCATCGGATTAGAAGCCATATACGGAATGGTGTTACCACTCAAATCGAACAG
>DWKW01000993.1:0-13942 GCA_018250115.1 Doberes anticus
ATCTATCACACAGTGAGTGAGAGAGTTGTGGGGCATATTGTCCGCTGGGGCGTATTGTAGAGTTTTACCCTATATGGTTGATTTATAATATATTGTTTGAAACTATAATTTAAAAAAGTGAGTCTTTAGCCGGATTGATTGAAAGCCTAGTTCTTGAGAATCTCGATCTCTAGCTCCGGTGTATTCAGGTTTAAATCCCAGCATGACTCTTTAATATTTCTAAATGATGTTCATATTGAATCCCGTGCTTTGACGGCGAAGAACGGCGAGCGTCGCGAGGAAAAAATGCATGCCAGAGAGTTCTCCAATATATTATACTCGGGACGTCCATTACGATAACCATTTCGTTTTTTACTCATACGCAAATACAACGGCGCTGGAGACGGTCTTTACTATTAATATTTTCCTCCGTTGTATGCGGAGCCGTGACCATCGCAGCAATGATACCATTTTGATCACCCAGTTGCTTGCGATTCCATAATCGCTACTCTACTGATATACTCCATAATCGCTCTCCCTTTGCTACTCAGAGGGATATGCTGAGAAACGCCTTGCTGGTCAATACCCGCCACCGCTCAATATCTTGTTGACAAGTCAATGAGCTACTGAACGGTGCACCTAGAGGAAGAACCAGACTTAGACCCCTGGTGGAAGTCTAGTATTATACTAACGAAAACTTTATGCGAACTGATAATATTGGTTGATCACCTAAAGAATGCCAATTTTGGACTACAGTATCGGGTTCCTGTGGATAGGCGTTAGCTTTGTAAACAAGGTTGATCTCTTTTTTCCATTTCGGTTTCATTTGGGTCATGCCAGGTTGGTCCGTGGCTCCTTCTCTAAAAGCATGTATTTGAATAATAAGATTGATTTTCATTACAGGTGCAGCGGCCGCGTCTCGTTTATATGTGGACGCGGTTGGTAAGCTGGGGCGGCAGGCACAGCAGGGCACGTGGGGAGGATGTGCCGATATAGGTGAGGTTTTCATATCTGGTAGTGTTATTATATTAACGGAATAGCTAACGAGCATGCAGGCCACCTGATGTTAAGTGATTGTAGCCTATGGACATCCATATCATACCTATCGTATTTAGTTCTTTAATTTGTATCGTAAAAAAGGAATTTCTTTTTATTATTGTCTTACATTTTTATTTTCGTGTTCCGCTGCAGTAGGTAAAACTTGATTCCATAGTCATAATAAATAATATGCAATATTTTTTCTGATATCTCAACCTTTCGGTTGCGTATATTACCTTACCGTACCTTTCAATTTATCGAAAGGCCGAATAACATGGATACCTAACGTGTTCCTAAAAAGCTTTTAAAAGAGCATTTTCATGTTTAAACATCAAAATAATTGAAATATAGCATCCGATCTTTATGATCTTGAAGCACAGTACGAGTACCTAACTACCAACAAACATTCGAACTTCTCGAATCTATGTCGTTGTTTGTGTCGCAAAAGGCATCGAAACCAATCGGCTGATGAAAGGGCAATGCAGGCACGCCTGGCTAGGCAGTACATTTCTACACACTGTAGAGAAACTATATTGCCGACGTTTAGGAGGTACTATTATTTTGATATCTCTTAATAAAATGAATGAGATGAACTGATGGAAATGTAAAAAAAAAATGTCACAATTTAAATAATTATATACTATACATTTATTAGTACTAGCTTCAAACCGCGGCTTCGCTGGGGTATTATCACAAAAATAAGAGTTTAGACGAAATGTTTTTTTTTAAATTAGCATTTGTAGAGTAACATAAGTGGGATAATTTTAAATAATAACCAAACCATCGCCGTCTATTTATAAGTTCGAAACAAAAGTGCAAACGGAACAGTTGAACTATTGTCCCACGGGTACGCATAACGAGGAAAAAGTATCCTATGTGTTAGTCCACCCCATGGTTTGATACGTTGCTTTTCCTGAGGACTATATTGATATGGCTCCTGTCTAGTCTTCTGTCTCAAACCTTCAATTAAGGCGCAGCGGTGATGCCGTCGCAGGCGATGCCTTCGACATAAGACTCTACCACGATCAATATAGAATATATAAATATATTAGGATTAGGATAATTTTATTATACAACTTATATGGAAGGATTGTCGAACTTCTTCTTCCTAACAGTCAAATACTATATCAAATATTAGGTCCCTGAACAGATAAATGAGATAGTCGGTGAAAACACTATAAAAATACTATACCGCGGGCTACTTCAATAACTAAACTTGTACCACAAAGTAATAATATTGTAGAAACTTAAACTACATTTGTTCCCTGAAGCTGTACCGTCGTAATTAATTTCAGTCGTGTACAACAGACAAAGTAGATACTGCAAACAAAAACAATTTTGATGTACTTAAGAATAATACTTACTTCCAGGAACTGCCCTCATGAAAGTCGTCGAAGTCTACCGAGAGATACAAGATCAACAAATGAATATTGTAAGTTATTAATCAATAAACAAAAGTTATAGAAGGCTACTGAGTTTCTAGATGTTCTTGTTTACATTTGCATATTGAAATTAATTGAATAAGTGAGGTTATTCGTATGCTGTTAGGCACATTTCATTAATTCAGAAAAGACTTCCATCACTTTCCAGATATTGCTGGAACTACCAGATTATTGCATATCACAATTGCGTCTACGTTTACAAAACGTCTACAAAAACATTTTATTTTTTTGCTCGCTTAAAACAAGGGAGTAGCAAACGAGCATGCAGGCCATCTGATGTTAGGGTGGTCAATACAGTCCATGGGCTTTCACACCCAAATTCCAACAGAACAGAAGAATTATATGAAGTTGTAATTGGATGCGTTGGACCCGAGGACCAAGTTAGAACGCTCCGTATCGATTTTAGTGATAATTAAAGTACCGTAAATTTTTGATATTTGGCTTAGATATAAAATTGAGATAAGATTTTTAAACAACCTTATTTATCATAGA
This sequence comes from Doberes anticus, assembly GCA_018250115.1. Lineage (NCBI taxonomy): Eukaryota > Metazoa > Arthropoda > Insecta > Lepidoptera > Hesperiidae > Doberes > Doberes anticus. Next base: position 2,952 of record DWKW01000993.1, read on the forward strand.
TATTATTACCTTTGGCACTATTCAAAATACAATACTAGACTTAATGACACCATAAAAAGCTGTATTTGCACACTCCATCTGACATAAGCCATGGGCTTTAAAATGATGTATACATATATCCAAATTTATGGTTCATATCAGAACTGAACTTCAAAAAAGTATGCTTACCGCCGTATAAATCCTTTATTAAGACGCGAAGTGCTAAGCGAATTCTTATTTATCGCATAAAAACCTGACGTAAAAAAGGTTTTTGTTTCATGTTTTATTTCTTATCTGAGTAAAATCCCTTTATTTATTTTTCTGGTACAGCTGAAGGCATTCTACGTTGATCTGCTAGTCCCCTTGGAAACAAATCTGGAGAAAGACACAAAAGTTGTACAGGTAAAGACGTTTCTTAGTAATGGTAGTGCAAATAGTAACAGAAGTTAGAAATGGTTTTATCTCGAAGAAGCAGTAAGCTAGGTTGTCCATGTGATGTTCTAGTGATTGTGTGATCTTATTTTATCAGTCCACCACCTGTCAACGTCATAATATTAGCTTATTCCGTTATTTTAAAAAAAAAAAAACGTTTCATATCGTTTTGTTCAATTCAACACAAATCAACACAAGATTACATAATACTGACAGGCGTCGGTGGAGAGCTGGGGTAGTCAGTATGCCAGTAAATTCAAAGCTGCCAACCTAACGACTTTGGCAACTGCAAGTGCACAGCTAAAAAATAGAGTTATACTTACTCGATCTGTTGCAATTCCTAAAATGCAGGTTGGAACACCAAATATTTTGGTGGAATCCGTCAATTTCATCGGTACTACACCAATACTCGACCAATATCTTACTATCGACTCGTGCAACAAGAGACTACCAACATTTGAAAAATAATATCCCAATTCTATTTGCGATTTTGATTCTTTATTTCAGGAGTTGATACTCTGGCTGCACCAGCATACTCACGATCATAATTGGATCCTTTATAGGGCCAACATATTTCAACTTTCACCGACTTGAAATAACCGACAATTTATAAGATGTAAAGCTCGATACTTTTTAAAACTGCCTACAATATACATTTTTCTCAACACCTTCCCGTTATAATAGGTCGTTTACTAGACAACGGAACAAAATTCCTAATTCAAATAACCTAAAGTCAAGTCAAGATAAGAATTTCTATTAAAAAAGTTTCGCCGGAATCGGATAGCCTATAGTCATATACCTACACGCTTTCCAAACCCCACAGTCCACCTTTTTAATTTCGTTCCGAATTGCCAAGGTGGGAATCGTAATATAAACTTTCACACTTTGTCTAAATAACGAGTATTGCATTCTAACTAAGTTTAGATAAGGACAATTTTTTAACTGGGGTGCTCCTAATTTCCGCCTGAATACGAACAAGGAAAATTTTCTTAATTTATACCTTACAAATTGCATAGCATGATGATATTATATAGTATTACTTATTTCACTAGTCTACCAAAATACGAGTACATTTCATTATAATAAATTATTACGTAGATGTACAGTATTAATGTAGTAATTGAAATTGGTTATGGAGCTTATTATATAACCCTAGTTAATAAGATATTAATTTCAAATTTACATTGTTGAATTGAAAAGAGAAACGATTGTAATGAAAAAGCAGTGATAGCCCAGTAGTTAGCCGCCGGTTCCGGCGGGTCCAGTTTGGAACCCCAGCGTGACCTCTTATCTACGTCCATGTTAGAGTCTAAATCACTTGTTTTGCGGCGAAAGAAAACATTGTAAAAAAACTTGCATGCCTAAAAGTTCCCCATAATGTTATTGAAGGCATTATTTTTGAGTAAATATAATTTTTACATATTCCTTGCTAAGCTGTGGGACAGTGATGGGAGAATAATGTGGGACATGGTAGAATCTCCAACATAGCACTTATATCAGTCGTAACTAAAAGTACTATTACTGCTGTGTTTTGGCTCGAAGAATGTGGTCAGATAAGAAGGAATGAAAAATTTAACGAAATATCAAAAGCGAAACATTAACACTGTATTTGATTTGCAGTCGGAACAAAAAAGATTTTTGCAACAACATAAGCTGCGTTCGGAGAGCTACAGCAAGGCGGCTGCCACAATAAAAAAGCAACGAAAGAAGAAAACAAATGCCACTAAAGTCAGCTCGGCTATGGACAAAGAGATGAAGGTAAAGAGCTATTCAATTAAAACAAGTTTTTCGAACATAATTTTCAACTATGCTCAAGGACCTCTGGTTTGGAGGGTCGTAACCCCGATAGTTGGGGGTTAATTTTTTTAGCATGGTCCTTAAAATATACTGAATAACGAAACTTGAACGTCATCTTAGTATAAAAGAGCAGAAACAATACAATAAAATAGCATATAGGACATATCCAATGTTACTGTTCGAAGGAATGTTGTAAAATGTAACCAAAATAAAAAATATATCAAAATTTCTCTGATGCAATGAAAACTTCCTGTAAATAAAAACGTGGTAGATGTTAAAACAACAAATATCTAATGATTTTCTTGTAATGTTGAATTTTTTGCCACGTATCGATGTCGAAAATCTCAGAGATCGGGCGAGATCATTAAGCATACTTAAGACGAAAATTCATGAATTCGCTAATTAAAATAAAATTGCTCCTTTTAATGCTTCTTAATGTTCCTGCCTTTTAATGTTCCTTATTAAATTTAATTTCATAGAATAATAGAGTTTTCTTTTACAGAGCATGCAAATATTGGAGGAAGAAAAAACAAAATTAGACGCATTTTGTGAGCAAAGCTTGAAAAATGTAAGTTTGATATAAATTATGTTCTTTAGATTGTAAGCACATTATGTCAAAAACACGACAGTTATCATTGTCATTGGTTGATTGAATTTCGAAACATATCATTACATTGAGTTTCAACACTTACGTTCCACTTCGCAGATATTTCTACATTGCCGGTACACGTCAATTAGTATTTAGGTTGCCAACAAGAGTGTAAAACGTCTCGCTCATAAACATCGAAATGCACTCTTATGCTTACATCTATACGCACTTACAGGCGATGACTCAAGAGCGTCGTCGTTACGGTTTTGTGCTGGAGCGACAATGCTCCCTTGCGAAACACTGGCTCGCGTACCACACTGCTGGCGCGGCCGCTTACAACGCAGGTCTCGACGAGTGGTTAGAAGTATCCCGCACTAGAGAATATCTCCCGCCTAATGTCGAAGCGATGTTCGTGAGCAGAATGAGGGTAAGCTTAAACTTAGTAGGTCAAGGAAATTCTATTATAAAGTAAGGTTGACGGTCACCTGAAAAAAATATCGATAATAAATATTCACAGACTTACACTTTGGGTCACAAATTTTACATATTTCTTTAATATTATACTAGTAGCAGCTGAGCATGCAGGCTACCTGATGTTAAATAATCACTGCATTTCATAGACATCTACATCCAAACAGTGCTGAAGACCTGTAAGATATCATAGATACGAGTAAGTTGCTACTCCTGAGGACTAAGATGGTCGCTTCATAAATTGTTATTCCGGCAGCCATACCTTTCAAATCGAAACACAAAATCATTATATTGCTTCACGGCAGAATTGGGTGTGGCGGTAGTACCTCCCCGGACGAACTTAGTTCTGCCACCTAACAAATCATCTTTATGTGATACAGAAATTATAATTATTTTTATATCAACTGCATCACTGAAAACAGGTATTTCATTAAATCAAATTGACAACATTGCCATTACGAGTTTTATTGCTCATAAACATTTCCGCGTTTCAAATATGAAGGGATGTAATAATTATTATATCCGTACCGTGCATCCAATAACGCAATTACTGTGTTTTATTGGAAACGTTAATAAGATTATTGTTTGATTGGACTTTTGCATCTGATCGGTAAATATAACGTAAGGGCAGATAAATACACAAAATTAAAGTAGTTTAATTCTGGAAGATTCTAATAAAATGTGTCATTTCATTAAACAGCAAGTTTCGTTCTGGGCCGATGAAGAAGTATACGCTAGTCCACGTAACGGCGATGACGACGATCGAGCTTCAGTTGGTTCTGCTTTGCGAAAAACCCGATCTGTCGACGCATCGTGTCTCGATGTCAGATCTATTGCAGAACTTGGTTCACCTACTCAGGGATTATCGAGGGCTAAATCCGATTTCAATCTACAAACGCTCCACGCTGTTGAACATGGTAAGGGTGCATATAAATTCAATGTAGATATATTAATCGAATTGATTATGAAATTACTTCAAAAAGAATAATCAACAGTAACAAAATCAATAATAAATCAGTCGTAATAAATAAAATTTCATACCATTCCAAATTCCATATCTTCCTGTACTGTATACATTACTTTTGTGTGATCTTTAAATGACCACAAAGTAGTGAGTAACACCTCGCCTCGAAACAAGTACAAAGTCTTAAGCTTGCAAGTTTATGCTCCATCAATCGTCAATCTATCATAAGCCTGAATATTACTGACATGGAAATGTTATACATACATACTCATAATTCCCATTTTTTCAGATACTGATACTCGTACAATGACTCGTCCGTCATCACTCGCGCCACCAACATGTACGACACGTGATCCACCTCTTGCTCGAGCTCTATATGCATATGCCGCTGCCGGTGACAACCAGCTAAGTTTCCAGCAAGGCGATGTGCTGGCACTTCTAGGAGACAGGACTAAAGGATGGCAGTATGGAGAGAACTTACGAACACATAGCGCAGGATGGTTTCCGTTGGCATATACGGAACCAATTCCCAATGAAGACACGGGGTAATTATGGATTAATCAATTTAGTTAAACATATAAATCCTGATGTTCGAAAATGTGATGACGAAGTCACCTCATGTTAAGTGGTCACCGCAGCCCATGGACATCCACATCAAACCTCAACTTGGACGGAAGTCTTATCCGAGGTTATATGGTTGCGGTGCTACTCTTGAGGACTAAGTTGGGTTACCTCCTGTCCAATGTCTTCTGCCTAACATCATTTAAACCGAAACACAGCAATTCTCACACTTCTGCTTTACGGCAAAAATATGCGCAGTAGCGGTTCCGGCGTAGACGAACCTTGACATAAGACTCTGCGACCATAAAATATTCTACAAATCAACACGAAAGAATCGTTCGCACATTACCCGATTCAATATTTTAAAAAACTTTTCCATTACAGCGCTAACTCGCCAGCTCGTTGGAGTACGGCCCAGACACCAAGTGAAACTCCACCACCGGCTCCAGTAGCGCACGCGCAAATTTCGTCAAGCAACACATCAACCCATGGTCACTCTCATCCACCAGCCCGCATGTTTGGTGATACTGTTACTGCTCATCATGTTACCAAGGTAATAATCAGAGCTACATGCAATTTTTAGTACTATTATTTATTAATAACCATGGCGACCTCATTTATTATAACTACAATTAATACAATAACAACTTTATCCTAGGGTCGTCTGGGTACTAGTTCACCAGGGCTACCGCCAACTCTACCAGCTCCATCTCCAAGTGCATTGAGCTCCTCAGCTAGTGCAACTTTTCATCCAACAGCGACACCATCAGCTACCAGTGCTATCAAAAATTCAACTTCTGCTGCCAGTTTTACAACCCACGCAGTCATAGAGACAAGAAGTTTTGGACCACAGACTCTACCGATGCGATCTCAGGTCAGTTATGTAAATTTTTCCTTTCTTATTTGCTTGTTAATCTTAATAAGTTTCATGATAGATGTTTGTTTTTTCCCACAGTTGGCCCAAAATAAAGCAGCGCCAGCTAAGACTGTCGTTTCTGCCGTCGGAGCAGTTGGCAACGTCTCATTACACAGCTCCAATGACTCAGGTTTCTCAAACGAACCACCGCCACAACCTGATGTAGATTATAGTGACGAAGAAGCCCAAAGACATCGAGTACCTATCAGGTATGTGCATGTAAGATATATATAAATGTTTTATAGTTACACGCTTAATATTTTCGTTGCTATTTCTGTACGTTATTTTGCTATATTTTTATTTCATTTATTTTCGTAGTAAGTCTGCTCGACAAAACAACGACCATAAATCCTACTTACTCAAAACTCAAAGCTTGAAACGGGGCCCAAAACCAAATAACACAACCAACGGATATTTGACAGATGACCAGCAACTGCTTTTACGCAATATGCTAGAAATGGATAAAGACTCACAAAAAATCAAGAGAACCAAATCGTTCTGGAAATTTGGCCGTACAACTTCTGAAGAAATAATGGAGGGTATGTCTCTTTGGCAACATCGCGATATTGTAGATACAGTACCGGAATACAAGAAAAAGCTGTTTGTTAAGTTAAAAAAAGAATTAAGACCAGCACCAGATATACCAGATCAAATAAAAATAAATGGTCCTGAAAAGCCAGCATCTACAGAAACTATCCAGTCGCGTGGTCATGAAACAATTGACAGAAAAGATGTAAAGATGAATGGTGGAATACGCCAGGCTAGAAGTTTGGGTTCAATCCAAAACGAAGAACGTTTAGAAAAAGCAAGAAAAGTGAACGATAATTATAATCAAGCTCAAATCAACAAAAAAAGCATGTCTGAAAAATCTATAGTAGAAGAAAAACGTGATGAGTTTGCCCCGAGAAATGAATCTAGACACTCTGATTTAACTAACACAAGCACCATTAAAACAAATTTTGAAAACAGTTTCTATAATGATGAAAATGGCGAAGGATTTGTAATGAAAACTGTTAAGCGAAGGGAAATTTTGCAAAGATATGATAACGACAGCAGTTCCGACGTTAATTCTATCGCTTCGAGCACTGATCCGTATGATTGTATTATAGTCGACGACCACATGACATCAAAAAAACAACAGGAACTTGATCGTCGTCGACAAGCTCAACTGCTGAATGATGAAGTGAAAAATAACAAAGAAAATGCTTATATGCCAGAATTTGAAGAAATAGAAGTAACTCCAATTAAACCTCACGTCCGAGCCACAATACCATCTGAAAAAATGAAAAATTCATCGCATGAGCGTACTCCTCCTAAAATGGAATTTAAGACTTTTAAAGACAGTTCGAAAGAAATCAAAACGTTCTCAGCTTCTTCTGAAACTTTAAAATACAAAGATAATGAACTACATACTGATCGTTATGGAGTTTCTACAGAACGTAATAATAATGATATTCGGAACGAAGAAGGTTATAATGGTCACGATGAAGGTACTTTAAAGTATAAAAAACGTCCAAGTAGTGAAGAGAAGAATCGTCATCACAACAACTTCGAAAACAAAAATCACAAAGAATATCCACAAGCCGAAACCAGAAGTCAAAAAAAAGAACCAACAAGAAACTTTGAGAACAGGGAACCAAGAATAGATTACTCGCTAGACCGTCGCCATGTAAGAAAAGATTTCACTGATTCAAAGACTCGAGAAACAAGGCCAAGAAATAGAATAAACAGGAGCTATGACGACAGTACGTTACAATACAACGGACGTAAAGAAGAGAGGTATTACGAGTCTAATATATCATACTTCAGTGATCAAGAGAGACGTGCATCTCGGTATGATTATGAAACAGACTCTAAAAAGGCCGAAAAGTCAAAGATACGTCAAGAAGAAGCAAGACTAGAAGCGAGACGGTTTATGGATCGTAGAAGTGAGGGTCCGTATAGTGAGTCGGATGATCAAAAATTTAACGAAGCGTTAAAGCAGCAAAGACCACAATTGCTTCCGCGTACGAAACTTCTAAAGCGACCATCAGAGACAAATGAATTACCAGAGGAAGGTCATACTTTTGGACCATGGTATGATTTATGGGGTCGGGAAACTGCCATGTACAAGTAGTAATTTTAAAGTTTTCGTTTCTACCTATAATTTTTATTTTTACAATCAAATTCAAATAATTTTGGATTTTATAGAAGAATGGAGCTATTACGCCTTATATATCTTTGTCAATTGTTTATTATTGTCTGTTTTGTCTACATTTTTTGTCTTTTATCTAAAGATGTTTGTTAGTACTTGTAGTTTCGTATTTGCTCGTAAGCAATGTATCTTTATTTTAGTCATGTAACAATATATTACCGCTATTCGTAGTCATTTAAACTAATATTAAACTTAGGGTAGATATTACGTTTTCTACATTTTTGTTGTTGTTATCGTTGCATCTTTAAATTTGGGATTTAAAAGGTAGTTTTTATTTAATCATAAAGTCAAGTCGAGATTTTAACTCGTGGTATAATCTTATGTAACATAAGGTATTGCTGGTCTAAACAATGTTCTTAAAACATCTTATATATTGATATTGTGGTGATAGATTTGTTTAAATATTTTTTTACTTATTTACATATTGCAATCGGCAATTAGTTCCCGAAATTTGCATGTCAAAGCTAATTACAGTCCACGTACATATGCAGTTCATTCAATTTGTACTAACCACTGCAGAACAAAAGTGGAACAGAAATTCTTCCTAATTTTCAACATTTAATCCTTTAAAAACGAGCTTTAGTGGACTTTAACGCTTAAAAAGTGATAAAAGAGTCAAGTACGTGCTCGGGCAACGTTGACGTAACATGTTCCACATCTTTTTTCAGCAGCGAAAATGTTCTTTACACAGTGAGCTCGTTATATGTGAATTGATAAACGTTTTAACTAAATCTATCGCTGTATATCATGTTAAATGAAAAGAGATGACAGTCTTGCGTTAATTGCAACCTTTTTGTTATACGTAAAATTATAGTTTAAAAAATAGTGCATGATGCCTTTGTAAATTTGCCAGGATTCGCTGAAAAGGTAATTTTAATTAGATACCAGCCCGCTGTGCTACTGAACCGGTTTTGTTGGCAAAAGTTAGGTCAACTAAACGTATGCTTTGAATCGTTAAAAAGCTCACTGGATGCCCTTGACTCCGATGCCCTAATACTAGTTTTGACGATTTATGAAAAACGAAACAGAATTTCGTATTATTCCATGTGAATTGTATATGATATAGACGCTTTGGTCATTATTGTGTATTCAAAGATGTTTTCAAATATGAAAATGGGTAAGGAAAACGATCAATTTTGAGCTCTAGCTGTATTCGCTAGGGGCGCTAAAAGTAGATAATGTGTGCAATGGCTTTAAATTAAAATTCGATTAAATTTTTCGTAAACTATTAAAACACAAAAAAAATAGAAATCAATGTTTAAAGTTCTGAGATTATGTTAAATAACAGTCGATATTAAATAAATTGGTCTTCAAATATACCTTCAATGTATAGACATGTCCTCGTAACTTTTTTGACAGTCGTAACTAACGCAAAAGCTGACTACTAAAAATTCTACTTCAATCAGAAGTTATTATTGCAATAAATTGAGATGTACTTTTCTAATGCAGGCCGCAACAGTTTGCAACAGTGAAACTAAGAAAAGCATTAACAAACGATCGGTCATCGCCAGCCATTGAATAATATAGTTATTTTTGTTAATTTAATATATATAATAAATTTATATATCTGTAAATTAGAAATCATCATGTATTTTGTACAGTTAAATATTCATAGTTTAAGAAAAAATATATCACAATTTTTACAATAACCAACCTTTTGTTTTATTTCACTCGGTTTATTAAAATTAAATACATATTTCCTATCCACATTTCGAATTTAGAAGGACTATCACATCAAAGGTTTTATTTGAATGTACAAATACTTGTTTATTGATTGGGGTTTCTGCTGTCCATGGACCTCAATATCCGATACCCAACAGATGAAGTCTTATCTAAGATCCTGCGCAAATGTGTTACTACTGACGGTGGCAGAGTCTTGTGGTGAAGACTCGCCTACGACGGCATCACCGCTGCACCTATTTCTGGCGAAAAGCAGCAGTGTGAGAACTGCTGTATTTCGGTTTGAAGGGTGCGGATAGGCAGAAGAGACTGGAATGGAAGTATTCCATCTTAGTTCTCAGGAGTAGCAACGCATCCACATACAATCTCAGATGTGGATGTGTATGCTCATTTGCTATTATCAAAATATATGTATAATACACATACTGAGAAGGACTCAATCGGAACGTTTCATGTACTCGTATTATTCCGCCGCAAAGAGAAGTAGTTTCGATGGTGGTAGAGTCTTATTTGCCACTTTTTTAGTAGACAAAAAACTTTTTTAATCATTCTGATTTGAAGGATGTATAGCCTATATACATACATATAGATGTATAGATATACTATGTACATATAGTATGTATAGGACACACGTTGCGAGGTTTCGACTTGGTGACCATTCATTTACCAAGGAGGCGTACAAATGAGTAACTTACTTTACATTTAACAATAGGTACGTTGCTTGTAACATAAAAATGCGACGTCCGTCAGTGGTTACTTATTTAAGTGGTGGGGCCTGAAAAAGTGAAATCTTTATCCCTTTTTCTGTACTAAAAAAAAGCACTCTTCTCTTAAATCACCGAAGTAAAAGTAAACAAACAACACCCAATATATCAGAATGTATATAACTATACAAGGAAAAATGTCAATTGGCCCTGCGTGACACAATGGCCGATGATAAATCACATCTCAGTTCCGCTGGTGCTTTCTTGAACCGGCGATGGCTCTTCACACGCACGCAAATAGAAATAGAAAACAAGAAATAATTTATTTCGCATAGCACTTACATAGAACAATATTTATTTACATACGAGTGTATGTATAGTACAGCGAGTGATAGCCTAGTGGTTTCGCATCTCGACCACGCCCGCTACGGACGGTCGAGGTTCAAATCCCGGCACGCCGGCAAACACCTCTATTTCTCGAAATGTCATCTATTAAAAATGATGTGCGTATTATGAGTTAATTATCATTCACTTTAACGATGAAGGAAAATATCGTCAGGAAACCTGCATGCCTGAGAATTCTCCATAACATTGTTAAGAGCATATAGACTAATCCGCACTTGGTCATCGTGGTGGACTGTGGCCTAAACTCTCTCATCTCTGAGAGAAGACCCGTGCCCAGCAGTGGGACAATAATGGATTGA